>JAMKQA010031612.1:0-18490 GCA_024699735.1 Posidonia australis
GGTGCGCCAACCCTGCTCACAAATGTTTGGTTTGGGCTCTGGCTAATGGGTTTGGGGCTCGGTTTAAGGCCTGATCGCATCCAAAGCAACATAGGGACTCCCATTCCTGGGTCACCTCAAAATCAGGGTGTCTACATTATGTTTTGTTTTAAAATTTTCAATCTGTAGGTAAAGCCAGTCAAGGGAGAAGAGGTAGAGCAAAGACCTATGAATTTATGCTAATAGTCCTGGATAAATGTCTCACAACCAGCAATAAGGAATCAAGATTTGTAAAATCTAAAGAGACAGAGAGGTTCCAATCCAACATAACTGTGTCTAGAATAATAGAAACATGGTCGGAGACTACTCTGACCTTGCCAGTGCAGAAGGCATGTGAGAATTTTCCCAACAGTCCTGTAGTCCATTTTGTTGTCTAAGTTGTAATGATAGATTAGTAGGCATTTAAGGGTGGATGTATTCTTGAGAAGAAATAATGTCAGGATATCAACCACACATCATGTGATTATTAAATTTACTTTGAACTTTGTATAACAATGTGTTCTTCAGTGAATCGATCACTCAGTTGATTAGGAGTTATCCGTAGCACCAAAACTAGTACGTTTCGTTAGATGAAACAATCTGTTTATGCTTCACATTTCCGTAATTGGAAGTTATTGTTAGTCCAAACTCCCAAGCATGTTCATGGATCATGGAACACATACCAACCGTAGAAAACTGATGGGATGGCTTGAGGAGAAGAGAAGTCCCTCCTTCCGATTTCCTATCTGTTGCGCTCATTATTGTTAGTTTAAGAAACTTAGCTTTAATATGATTACCATGTCGTCCATTAAGTTAGACTCAAGCACGAGTTGAGTAGAACAAACTTAAAACTCCCAAGGAGTGGTGTGCAAAAGTATTTATGTGGAACTAAGAAACATAAGACCAGGAGAAGAATCTCATGAGCTTGTCATCTCACCCAAGTCACACCAGGTCCTCTACATGGAAACAAGCCATGTGATATGGTTTTAAAATCAATGAAATGTAATTTAAAGTTTGTCAGAGAATATTGATTCTTTTGCTCGTCAAATTAATAATATATAAATCCTTCTCATGCTATATATATATTTACAACAATTGCATTTTGTTTACAATATTACAATAGATGTTTGATAAAATTTTCTTACGGTACAGATATTTTTTCATCATAAAAAATAAAGTATAACTTGAGCTTATATACATACTACATATTTCATTGGATAAAATACTTCAGTTTTGAATTTCAGCCACCTATTGGATTATGAACATGATAGACCTCAAATTACATACACCAAATCTAAGTCCGCCCTTATATAATTACATGATACGATTTATTATTTGGAAATATTTGAACTAGGATGCACACCTACTATTTATTTTGACCTTGCAACCAGATTTTTATCTCAAAATCTAATCAAATAATATGTTATTGTGTGTACCTTATTTCTAAGAAAAACAAAAATCATAATAATAACATGAAAAAAAAAATAGAAAAATCATAAGAGAATTAGTTCAATGGGAATACATGAAGAATGGTATTACAAACAAAGTTGAGATTGACAATGTAGAAAAAAAATACAACCCTTTTTCTTAAAAAGAACTTACCCGTCATAAACAACGAAATCTTATCCTTGTGCTACTGTTGAGTTCACTATCTTCAAAAATTGAAATCCTTTTAAAAATGTAATAAGAAGATAAACACATATTTCTCTCTTTAATTGTTAGGCCCTACTTATATTGCTCCTACCTTCTTATTAATTTGTTTTTTCTTCACTCTTCTTATAATACAGAGTAGAAGAGAGAAAAAACGTTGAACTTTAGATCGGATATTTTCTCCATTTGTTGAACACATGAAAAGACAAGAGGTAACTTTAACTAACTATGGTTTTGATGTAATATGAATAGTATTTGCCTAATTGCACTAGTGTATATAGATAAACACATACGAGAGATCATCTTGCACTACTAACATAATTGGTGTGTCATTTACTAAACAAATCATTAATCAGGTCAACAACTCTAATTTTTTCGTTTGATAAACTAAATTTGTCTAATGACATATTTTATGTCACTATGATAAATCAATAATTTTACTTGCACACTATTTACATTGTTGGATTGAAATGAGAAAATGACACTCTTATTTATAGGTGTGGACACACAAAAACTCTCCTTTATCGGTGTAGACGAGAGTAGTATCACAAATAGAAGATTTCTCTAGGTTCTTCGCTTACAAAATGTAGGTTCTCTTGAATTTGTTCCCTTGAACTCTATAGATTTGTGAGGCAAGGATGATGTTCGTTGTGTGTGTGTGTGTGTGTGTGTGAGAGAATAAATTCCTTGAACTAAATAAAGATAGCTTTGATGTCTCTAGAACAAGAGGGTCATCACTTTTTCTTATAACCAGCTAATGTCGTACACTTGCAAATTTTACTTTGTAAATTGACGTTATTAATTATGTTTAAGCTAAAAGAAATCTCTACAAACTAAGAAATAATGTGTATCTACGATACAATTATAGATCGAATGTTTCATCTTGGGCAATGAAACTTTCAAATATGCCATCTCAAGGAAACTAGCTCTCAAGATCAAGATTGCTTGGTCATAATTAGGATGCATGAATTGGGATTTGTTTCAATTGATTTAATGGAATCAAATAACACCGTAAAGGTGTTGTTTAGCATAGATTCTGCATAACGCGATTTATTTTAGTTAGTGGTATAGAATAGGATTTGGATGGATAATATTAGCAATCTGATTTTGGTTTATTATAAAGATAAATTACAATATAGTCCAAGATGATCTATTTAACTAAGATCCGACGTCAGCTTTTGACTATGGTTAGGAATACTAGTAATCGAAACCTAGCAATCAAAGTCAAAGGTAACTCTTTGATAAAATCTGATATTCGATTGATCATTAGTGAGAAGTATTCTAGATATTGAAAAATATTCTAGATAAGAGTTCGAGTAATTGTCGAACATATTTAACCATCATCGTCAATCCAAAGTCAGACAATTTTCAAGAAAATACAAATTTTGATGATTGCACTCTAGAAGGCACAATTACCATTAACAAGATCAAATGATTTCTGTCAACGATATCATCTGTCAACGATATCATCTGTCAAAAGCTTAATAAACATTATTCAATAAATATTTAGATTCATAACTATAAAAAGGACAATCAATGAAGAAATACAGCTTGATTCAATAAGTTCCTATAAACGACGTTCAAACTGAAATTTCGGTCAGAATATGTTTCCATATTTTTATATTCTTAATTTTCAGTTATTACGATTCAAGCAACGTCTATATTGAACGCTGTAAGGGTCAACCTCGTTGTAACAGTCGCGGAGGGAAGCGTTGGAAGTTGAGGAATCGACAGGTGTTGGGACGACGTCGGAAGCTGAAGCGTCGACATTAGTGGACGAGGAAGAGACGTCGATTTGTAAGGATGTCTCGAAGCTTATAAACAGGCTGGAACTTCGTTAGTAGTGGTCGGAGAGAAAAGGGATTACCGAAGGTTGCTGGCGACCATGCACTGATGGAAAAGCTCATCAATGAGAAGAAATAGCCACAAGAGTAAGTATGTGTGTGTGGATGAAGGTTTTGGTTGGATTTACTGTTGGGTTGTTGGGTTCTTTTTATTGTGCAAACAGAGGAGGAAGAAGGTGAATAGTATTTGTGATTTTTTGGTTGATGATAGAGAAAAATAAATGAATAGTGATTGGTGCCTTGGATGTGAGCGGAAGAGTTTTGACTATTTTGTAACTTTTACCTTAAGTTATTATGTCATGGTATTTAAATTTTGATTTAGGATTTTACTTTTTATTTTTTTATAGAAACAACCAGAAATATTATGATAATTACATTACTCATGTTTTGGGATTAGAAATGATGGAAATCTTGCATTAAAAGATTTAAGTTGTGAAATTTTATAGTTAGATCCACATATTGTATGCTTAATGATATGTATCGACAAATTTCATATGAACCCTTAAAAACTTATGATTTAGAGATTATTCGAAAATGTTAGATTTTGTTAGGATAACATGGAAGAAGATTAAGAAATTGTAGCTTATTTATCGATATTAGATATTTTATAATTTTTAATTAAATTTGTGCATATCTCAATAAAGTCTTTATATTAATTGCCATATGCCATGTTTTTCTACCATATTATCTTAATTGCATTTAGTTCTTAAATAGAATCGTGATGTTTCTAAAATAATTAGTAATTTCAATGTACCTAAGATTTTGTAATTACATCATGAACTTAAACTTAGGAGACAATTACATAAGATTCCTTATATCTTTTGTTATTGAGCAACTAAGGAAAATTTTTCAACTAAACTCATTTATTATTAAAGAATTAAATATTAGTCTAATTTAATGAAAAAGATAAAAAGTACAAATCTCTTACATTAAGATATAGAAGAGAGAGAACAGAGTCTTGACATATGACTTTTTGGAGTAATGATCCTAAGGGGAAATGCACTAGCCTGATAAGGTTTAGTGTTAGATCCTATGCGCATCTAGTGTCAACGATAAGACCACAAGACTCAGATCTGATGTCTACTGACTGACACAGGTTGGTATACAAAATCCTCACTAATGAATAAAGAGTGAAATAGAATTTGTAATAATGGAAGTGAGGATGAGTTGTATACCAACTGGAAGACCACGTCATGTCAATGATGGATGGTCCAACGGTTCCACTGAAAGACTGAAAGGAAATAAAAGTGAAACATAGAAATTACTATTTTTTCATAAGTCAGTGTTAGGTTAGAAGCTCTACATGCATATCGAGTTTATTTAAACTCATATCATGTTTTTGTTTCATATAAGTAATTAGAGAAGCATTTTTGGGGTATTTGCATGGCACATTGCATGACTCATCCAAGTACACATAGGACCCAAAGTGTCTTAATTTAGTATTGTTGTTTCTTTCAAATCATGTAATAGTCATGTAATGGATAATAGTTCAGCAATATAATGAATTTTTTGGTTTAGTATTGTTGATTTCTTTTATCTATTTGTGATGTTCACGCCTACACGGAGCCTTTGTTATGAGTTTCGCTAGCCTGTGCTGGTGTGGACATTAAAAATGCGGCTCCACGTTGATATCAGGTAACTTTTTCCTCTTTAGCAACTCCATACTTATAGTCAAGTAGTTTTTTTCTTAAGTAGTACTTTTCTAAGAAAGTCCTTTGTTAGACTAGAAACTTAACGTGGTTAATATTTTAATCTCAATCGGTTGATAAGTTAATGATAGAACATAAATATCATTAACAAGAGCATTCTAAAGAAACTTAATAAATTTTTTTATATCTGAATGAAAGGAATTAGACATGAAAATAAAAGTCATGAATAATACTTTCTTCAATTATTTACGATCTAAACATGAATTCAATCATGTCTATTGTTCATTAAACATTAGTCTAGAAAATCCATATTTTTTAAACTCCAATAATTCTTTTTCTGGAAAACGTCTATTAAACACAAAGTTGTAGAATATCATATTATATTTTCAACGCATTTAAAATTATAAGATTCTGAGTTATATACTGAAAGTTATTATCGAAATAAAACTTATGATGTAAACAAGGCGAAACAGCTAAACTTTCCTTGTTATCAACATTAATCTCTTTTCTTTTCTTTCTCTTTCTTTTTCTGCAATATATAAGTCTTGTATTTGAAAAAACTAAAGACTCTTATATCACATATATAGAGAGGAGAAGATATTTCTATCAATGATCCTTTAAATCATATAAACATAATTCACTTTTCTATTTTTGATATAGTTAAATTTGAATTCTCATAAATAATAAGATAATTAATCTAATGTAAGATTTAAGTTCTCTTGCCTTAATTTAAATATTATTTATTTAAATCCAAATCGAATATTGTTATATCTATAATTTCAAATTCAGAAAAATTAAGAATTTTATGATTAAAGTTTCAGTTGGTGATTTTCGTTGATATTGTAACATGATTGTCTCATTTGATGTTGTGAATGCTATCAAAAGGCATGACATGATCCAATTGCATACACCGTGATGAAAAAACTAGTAGGAGAAAAAGCTTTTGTGATTGCCTTGTAATAATTATTACTATTTCTTGCATATATTATTCCATTTCAAAGGAATTCAAACCAACACAATGTAGGTGTTTTATGGTATTACAACATGGAGAATAATTATTAAGTAGGATCATTGGCCCTCTCCTCGACATAATTAGCAATTTATCTTGCCAGAACATCATTATTGTTGAAAATTGTTAGAGATTGCAAGGAAAAACCATCATGAATTACTAGAACATCCCTTAATGTTAATTTAGAATGTTGGTTTACACATAAATGAGTTGGATGTGTTAGTTGGACTCAATCTTTATTAGTTACGAGAGTTTGTATATGTTAAATCTAAAATTTAATTCCTTTTCTTCTGATTATTCTATATCAAGTCCTTGTGTCATTTTAAGATATGTTATTGATTGAGCTCACAATTGATCCTTGGTTTCACTATTTTTTTGCAGAGCAATTGATCGTTGATTTCACCGTATCAATACCAAAAATACCACTAAACATCAAGAATAACTTAAGTTGAAGGAACAAAAAAAAAAAAAAAAAACTTAAGTTGAAGAACAGCACAAAATTTATAGTAGAAAGAATGGTAAAATTTCGTTCAAATGCGATAAAAAAAATCATAATTTAGAAGTACACGTCCTATAATTTTATATTTTCTCACCACCAACCTAATATACAACATAGCGAGAGGTTCATGGTAATATCTGGAGTCCAAAGACTATTATGATAATTTATAAATTGAAGTGCCAACATGACTACAAATTATTTCTCGTCTCGCTTTCGGGAAAAAAACTTAGTCCTTGACATTAACCTCAGAATTATTAGAGAATTCAAACAAAAATTAAAAGTAATTTGGATTAGCTCCAAAATTAGATACATGGCGTTGAACTTGAACCTGACCCGTGTCCACTGATCCGCGGGATTGGCGGATCCTAACCGAGACCGGGCTATACGCAAAAAAGATATGACCCAAAGGTCAAAAACCCAAACCAAAAACCTTCGATTTGGTGTTGAACCAAAAAAAAAAAGGAAAGAAAGAAGGAAAACACAAAAAATCGCTATCTTTGGTTCTTCGGCCTCACGTTTCTGTTGCTCCCCTTCCAATTTCTTCGTGTTTCCCTTTTTTTTTGTTGGTCTTCATTTCCGTTTCTTCCACTCTCCAGAAACTAGGGGTTGGAAGCAGAAGAAGACCCATCTGTAGCTCTTATTTGTTCTCCATCTGATGATAGTCACAAGGAAAGGTAACTCGAACTTGGCCACTTTGTGCCGTTGTGGTAAGGGGAGTAGTTGTTTCGGCCAATTTGCGTGAGAGTAGGAGACCCAGATCTTAGTTGGTACTCAAATGCCGTTTTTTCCTCTTTGTTGTCTCTAGTTGGAAGGTTTGGGGTGGAGAGGGAGTGATTACCAAAATGGGTTTTTGTGGGTTTGTGTTAATTTTGAGGGAAAAAGGTTTCTTTTTGTGATTTGGTAGTTTGGGAGTCGAAGGGTCGGACAGGGATTGGGAACGTCGTTCGGTGGTCTGTTGGGTTTTGCATTGGTTCTGGTGTGTTTTCTTCTGTTGTTGGTTTTTTTTTTTTTTTTGGGTTTGTTTGTTTGGGTATGTGGTGAGGTTTCTGGAGTGGAGCGATGACTAAAAGTGAGAGCTTGGTGGAGGAGGAAGAGGAGGAGATGGTGGCTCCTACCGAGGATGGAGTGCCCACCAGGAGAACGGGTCGGTTTCTGAAGCCCAGAGCAAGTTCTGTTGCAGCTGCGCTTCCTCCCGTGCCGTCTTTGCGCAACGCGTTGTCTGGCGGATACATCTCTTGGCCTCCGAAGAAGGTTGTTCTCGAAGGGTGGAGATATCCCCAACCCAAGTGGAAGGAGTGGGTAGATAGACTGAGACCAATCTATCAGGATGTTTGGAAGAAAGCTGGGATCTTTGATGCTGTTATTGCTTCTACTTATGAGATCAGGCGACACCCGTCTGTGTTCTTCGCTCTGTTGCTGTACTGGTGCCCTGATACTAATACTTTTGCTTTTCCATGGTCGGAGGTCACTCTCACTTTGGAAGATGTCATGATTCTTGGAGGTTTCTCAGTGCTTGGTGAACCGGTCAAAATGAAGGAACCACTTTCCGGCGAGCTAGGCGAGATGCTGATGAAGATGATAGCAGAGCGTAAGGGTTTTAACAAGCTTAGTTCCAAGAAAGCATCACATTATGAATGGATCAAACATTACATGGATGTGGGCAAGGCGGATGAATTGGAGCACATTGCTTTCTTGTCATTGTGGCTGTCAAGGTTCGTGTTCCCAGCTCATCCTGGAAAGACTGTAAGTGAAGTCATGTTCCCAATTGCCATCAGGTTGGCTCAGGGCACACGGATTGCCCTGGCCCCAGCAGTCCTGGCAAGCATCTACCGAGATTTGCGAGTCTTGAGGGATTATGTTGTTGGTAATGGAGTGGAAGAAATGCTTGCTAATTTCACAGTCTGGGCACCATTCCAATTGCTACAGGTTTGGGCATGGGAGCATTTTGTTGCTCTTCGGATTGAGGCATGTCCTAATTTCTTAAAAACAGATGAGCCAAGAGCATCAAGGTGGCATGGTTTGGATGTGAAATTGGAGCTCTTATATGTAGTTTCTGTCCTTGAGTCACAAGAGGAATTTCAATGGCGCCCCTATATGATCCGTCTGGATGATTGGCGCCCACCACCATTCTACAGGGATGATGGTCAATGGATCTGTATTTCTTTGGACAAAGATGATATGGGAGCATTTGTGCACATTATGAGGCCATGTGAGCTTGTGGGCATAGACTGTATAGAACAGTATCTTCCACACCGTGTAGCAATGCAGTTCGGATTGGATCAAGACTTACCTGGTTGTGTTCGTCGTATGAACATTAGCTGGGAACTTGCCTGGAGAACTTATGATAAAGATGTAGAAGATGTAAAACTTTATGTCCCTCCACGCCTGTTTGAGTCTGACTGCACAAAAAGGTTTTTCAGTTGGCAGCAAGAATGTTGGTTTGCTCATAGCAAAACTGGAGAAAACTTCATTGGCCAGCTGGAACAATCACAGCAAGAGAAGCATATGGCACTCCAGCAAGAAAGACACATGGCACTTCAGCAAGAAAATCAGAAGAACGTCCAGATGTCTTTGGATGAAAAAGGCATTAAGTTGGAAAATCAGACTGATTTATTGCCTGCAAATGAGATAGTTCATGATGACAATGCCACTAAACATGGAAATGGATCAGTTCACAAATCAATATCACCTGCTAGTCATGAGCACAAACAGCATTTAAGTAAGAATGAGCGGAAAATGTCCAGAAAACGCAGGTTATCAAAAATTTATGCGGCCAAGTTAAGACATGGGGATGCCTTGCATCAACTGAACGATGTTAAAGTTATGCGAACTGGTGAGGCTTATCCTGGAGAATTCTTTAATATTGAAATAAAGGGAACTGCAAGTGATGTCAAGAAAAATGCTATAGGATCTTTTCATGTCCCGAAAACTGTTGAGGATATAGAAGGAACATTCTCACCCTCCTATAATAGTCTCAGGATGAAGGAGAGAGAACAGAAAGCCGCAAGACTGCAGAAAGAAATGGAACTTGATGCCCAAATTGAGAAGATCAAAGCAGAGATTTTCAAACTCCAAGCTGATGTAATGAATATGGACTCCAGGAATGAGGTGATTTTTCAATTCTGAAATGTTTCTATCTCTTCAGTAATAATATGTATACTTATTTCTAATGGTATGTATGAGTTTGAGCTCTTAACAATGCCTGGCTGATTTTGCTAGAGTAAAATGCAGAATGCATGCACTTGCCTAATAAGCTCAGTATAGTCCTAATCCTCTTTCCTAGTTAGTAACACACATTTTAAGTTTATTGATGGATTTACAGGATGAGACATTTATTTTCTTTAAAGGGTCATCCCACACTAATCGATCAACAACTATATCATGGATTATAGCCTCCTGTTACATACTTAATCTTTGATCAACCTCATTAATGAAATGAGTTTTGTTCTTGGACAGATTTCTCTCGTCTGGTGTTTAAACTTATCCTTATTATTTCCCTAGCAGGGTATTGACCTTCAGGAACCCTTCAAAGTTCTGTGTCTCACTGTGAATGTGAATGTGATCTTAGCCCTCTAAACAGTTGCAGAGATTGTATCAGACTCCTGCATAAAGCAACATTGAACACTTGAGGTCTTGTCATAAATCCCAAATCATCAGTTATGATGACCTACATTTGCAAAACTTTAAAATTCTCTTAGAGTTAAAATAAACTTTAGCAAGAAGGAAAAGAATAAGTTTAATCACTGAAACAGGCAGATTGGCAAATTGAAACATTTAGGGGTTTCTCATTTTCTTTAGATATTTGAATAACGCTAAGCTTCCTCTCCTTTTCTTTCTGATATATTTAATTTGTCATATGCTTTCAAATCATTTGCTCTTAACTCATATAGTGGTTTCTTTTAGTGTTGTTTACTAAAAACAAGGTTTTCGTCACAAATTCTAAAACGCATTGGTGTCAGGATAAGCTACATTTGCATTACCTTTGAAATTTCTCTTAGAGTTAAAACTTTTTATGGAAGAAGGAAGTGAATAAGTTTAATATCTGAAATTTAGTATTCACTCTGGCATAAAGAGCCAGACGGCAAAGTGAAACATCTAGGGTTTTCTCATTTTCTTTATATATTTGAATAGTGCTAATCTTCATCTTTGTATCTGATATTTTAATATTTTAATGGTTTCAAATTGGTTGCTCTCAGTTCGAATGGTTGTTCCTTTTGTTGTTGTTTACTAAGCTAAATTTTATCTTTGCAGTTTGAAGGCCTTATTCTGTCAACTATATGATAGATAGTAAGAAAGAAATCATGAGGAGTTCCGTATTTCTCAATTTGTGAACAAACTTACAGATTGCTTTGGTCTCAGATACTGGCAGACTAACTACATGAGCTTGTTAGAACTATAGTTTTCTTGCAAATCCCCAAGCTAGTAATTTAGCAAAGGGTGGTTCTCATCGATATTTAGTTTCCAGTCGACATCCTACTGCATTGATGTCCTAGTTTGATGCTCATTTTGCGTAGCGGTGGAGCTGTAGTTTTCGCAGGGTGGTTTTTGCAATAACAGAAGGTGAGGAAAGTAAGGTATTTTCCCCTCTTTCGGTGAAATATTATATTTATTCTCCTAGAGCCTTTCCTGTTGTGCATTATATGGGTAGCTTTGCTGATATCTTTCTTTATGTCTTTTTTTTTGTTGATATTTTGTCCTTAGAATAATTGGTCCATCTTGTTTATACCATTTCAATAGAAATACAGAGAGAGAGAGTTGAGAAGGTGGGTTTAAGCCTGGTTACTGCTTTGTATACATCTTGAAGAGGTCCTTATTAAGGGCAGAACTAAATTTTTAAAAAGAGGTTCTTAAGGTTGTCCTGAAAATGCCAGGCCTTGTATTCAGTGTTTGGCTGGCATATGGGTAACCAAAGTTCATGGATAAACCCCAAACACAAAGAGCCATTAGTGAGGTTAACTGTTGCCAGGGCATCAGTCTTAATTCTTGTGCTGCCTTTGGGTATTGATGTAACTCTCAACAAGTCAATTTTGTTCCTTTTACTCGATAATTTTTGTTCACCATTGAGCAAATTGCAACAATGTTTTTGTAACCATAAACAAAAAGCGAAGTACTACACGTTAATGGTGTCACTGACAACTTAATTGGCAAAGTTACACTGAACAAACCCATGTTTTCTTGCCGAGCTTGTACGTGGATATGCTTTTGTGAAGATATTGTTTAGGTATCTTTAAATGTAAATTTATATACAATATTAAAGCCTATTGAATTCATTAACTTATATTCCCATGCATCATATGAGTGAAGAATTATCGGAAATTGGTGGCTAAATTTATCCATGTTATTTTAGAAAATTGTGATCAAATCACTGTTACATAAAATTTATACAGTGAAAACCCTTCTCTATTAATGTAATGATTACCGTAAGTTATGATTTTTAAGTTGCATTTTTGAAAAAGCGAGAGTGTTTAAATACCCAGTTCGAGGGTTATTCACCAGCCAATGAATTACATTCACATGGATATTATATACGGATATTAACAACATTATGTCACACCTGAAGAAAAACGGACACAGATTTGTTTCATGTCCTTGTAGATTTGCATCATTTATTTTGTGTATTTCTCATTAGGCCTTGTACCTTTTGATCCTAAGCCATCTTTTCTTGTATTTTTAGGTGATCTTAGCGTTTTTACTCCATTTACATTTGTTACTGAAGTGTTCTTAACCAACTCAAGACATTTTTGCAGATCAAATGCTGGTGTGAGAACTGAGAAATGCTTCTGAAGTTGCATCCGTTTTGACCTCAGATAAGCAGACAGATCCAACTCCCCATTCTTCGATAAAGTTAACCTACTTGGAGATCTATGTGATGCTGTCCTTGGCATTCATTCCCTCCGGTCTCCTAATCATTACCTCATAGTGGATTTACTGACATTATCAATCCTTGATAACTTTGCTTTACAATGCTTGTTAGAATCTAGATTTCTTTAACAAGCTCCATACTGCTGAATCAGAGCAAGTTAGTTGTATCTAAGCTCGTGAGACAATGCTTGTCTGCTGCAAATCAATCTTTTGTTCACATGAATTTCCGAGTCACTTGGCATGCACCATTTTTGAGAAACTTCTTGCATTCTGAGTTCAATTCACAATTCCTACTCTTTTAGCTGGTTCCGATTCCTTTCTTAATTCATCTTGATTTGTAAATATAAAGAAAATTTTGGTTTAAACTTTGGAGTGATAAGAAGGTAATCTGATCAAGTTTGCATTAATTTCGTGTCACAGAGCATTGAAAATTGAAAATTGAAAATATGCACTGTTAGATTTACATGTTCGGAATGTGCATCTATAACGGACTTCTTTTTTTTCAAAAGGAAAACTGTTCAATGACAAAAATGGAATGTCTTTCCAATCTTTCTACCTCAGTTTGTGTTTCCAGAGTTAATTCCTTTAAAATGTCAATTTGTGCAAGAACTTACTGTAGCGTACTATCAGGGATGGAAGCTTATCTAGAAGCATATAGTGCACTAATCATTGATCTCTTAAACGTGTTCCTTTCATTTATATTCCAGAATATGTCTGAAATTTGGCACCTACTGACTTGAGGAAACTTTAGAATACATTGATACGAATATTAAATGAAAGATTGGAAATCTCCTTCCATCAGTTTTGTACTTTTGTTGAAATTTCAACGTTTAAGAGAGAGAAAGAAACATGAACCGCTAATGATTGTTCTTCACGAAATCATGAGGAAATATGGTGGGAATCATCCATTTGTTTCATAGACGGCAGGAGAGCTCTACTGCTTTCTTTCAATCTGCAAGTCTGCATTCCAGATTTTCCTCGCAATTTTCGACTGGTGCATGTTTTTTGCATTTGTCTCAATCTGATGTCATAGGTAACAACGAATCTCATACTTCAGTATCAATGACACTAGTTGCTTCTTCTATATAACTCATTCTTATACTTCTACCAGATTAACTTGTGTCATTAGCATGATCAATCTCCATGTATCTGAACACCTGGCCACCCTTGATCTGCTTGTAACTTGACAAATTTGGCTAATAGCTCGATCTCCTCATCCTGCAAACGAGGTCCGAATGTGCATTGTCCGCGAGGAGTGCATTTTTCTCCAAACCCCTGCCAAAACCAAGTTATCAGTATTTTTCATTAGCAGGCAGTCTCCGTTTTTTATACATGGTAGGATAAAATGTCAAAGTCTTACTGGCATTCTACCCTTCCCATAATATGTGATGTTGTAAAGTTCCTCCTCTGATCCAACACCATTTCTGCACAGACTGACATCTTTAAATGAAGAAGAAATAGCAAGTGCTCGACGAGGGGAAAGCTTGAGTTACCTTTCCAGGTCTTTCATGAATAAAGTGGCACCCTGATCATGAAAGATAGCAGTTAATTTGATTGGTACAAGGAAAGAACAAATCATTGTTGTGTGTTATGTTGTGATTTAGAATGGTTTTGGAACTCACAGGCTGCAATATGTTTCCTCCTCCAACATGGCATCCAATACAGGCCTTTTGGAATAATGCTGCTCCTCTAGGAACATCTACTGTCTGACCTTGGGACACTGCAGTGCCAAAACCATTGTAAAGCATTCTTCAAGTTATCAATACTTAATATATTCATCAAATTTGCACAGTGAAAATCTCTTTGTTAAATATTATTAATACATGACGGTGCTCCTCCTTTAGAATATGTGAATCTATTGATCTTGTATCTCATTTCTAGATAGCCTCTTCTTTCTTTTCAACCTGTACTTTGGTGTAGAAAGAAGAAAACATCTCAAAGGAAGAAAACTAAAAAGAAGATTAACTCATTAGAAATGAAGACTTTTTAAGAAATGAGAGATTTGTAATCCAAGAAAGAGTACTGATAGATGTGAACGGGTTGAGGTGAGAAGGAGGGTATGATAGGAAATTCGAAAATAAAGAAGACCTGCTTATCTAATATGAAAATTTTGAAGGATCTTTTTGCAAACATAAAAGAGGGCTTCTTGTTGTTGTTACCTGGAGTTGTGATGACCATGGGAGTGGATAAGGTGAGCATTGCAGTAATGGCAGGAGGAGCTAAGCATCGCAGAAGCTTGTGTTCTTTGTTCTGCTCTTTTCCAGAAGGATTCACTTCCTTTTCCAAACATCCCTGTCAATTCACGCAAAAGAAGCTAACAACATAAATCTTTGGTAGTAAAAGAAAAGTAAAACAGCTTGTGTTTTCTACTCTTACTTTTAGAAAGAAGGAACATTTGGTGCTGGTGGTGGTGGCCATGGTCAGCATAGGGTCCAAGACACCTCAACTCAGCGTCCCCTGTTCCACCTGGTATTGTTTTCTTTCTGAGTTTGATGTGGTTCGGAGTTCAAGAAGAAAGAGGTAGAAGGCCCAATGAGGAGATGACAAGCTTGTTCAGATAGCTCTCTAGAACATTTTAAGGCTGTAGGGAGATGGACTTGGCTGGCCTACCACTCCTAGGGACCAGGGGTTTTGTCAAGGATCAGAGCCTTCACAAGTAATTGTTGCTGTTGAAGTTATACACTATACTGATATTTATCCAATTTACACCATATCAATTCAGTAACTACATACATTTTCTCAAGCAATATATGGATTGTTTTAGATAATGTTGTATTTGGTTACAGGTATCTTGGTGTTTGTTGAGGTAATACTTGCTACAGAAGACAAAGAAAGGAAGATCCAAATCTAGTTCTCAGCAGTTCACTGCGGTTGTGATATTGTTGTGAGAAAAATTAATATAAAAAGTAATTCAACTCATACGATAATAAAGTTACTCTTAATTGTCAAGATCGATTTCTATTCTAACTTTGTTGAACTTTGCATTTAGATGGAGAGAGGGTTGGAAAATGATGGTTTTGGTTTTAATTTTCAAATTTAAAATATTTTTTAATATTTCATTTAGTCTATCATTTTGTTGTTTCCATTCAAAAAAACTTTTAATATCTTTTAATATATCATTTATTCTATCATTATGTAGTTTCTTTTTTTAAAAATCATGACATGATTAGTGGGAATAGTATTGACCCATTTTTTGTCTTTTATATATATCATTGTTGTTCTTTGGGAAAATATAAGGGGAAAAAATCTTTTTACTTATTCTTTTTCCTTCTCCTTTTTCATTGACATATAGTATAGTATGATTCGAAGATTTCAAAAAGCTTATCTTTGGAGATTTTGACATCGTAACTTTGGAGAGAAACCGAAAAATCCTTATGCATGAGGACGAATTTTCTTCTTCAAGTTAAGAGATCCATTCTGCATCGTCGAAAGTTAAGAATTTTCTTGTTTCTTCTCTTTGTTATTTACTATTCGTTATTCTTTTCATATCATTTTACATTTAATCATATTATTATTGATATTTGTTTAAAAATTCTAACAGAAAGATGATCCTATGTTTTAATTATTCATGAAATTATGAGTTAAAGTGGAGTTTATTATATTTTTTGTATTTTTTAGAATTAAATCAAGATGAAGATTTATTGAGTATGTCTTAAATTTGAAGTTCTAATGTACCTGTTTTACTTGTATGGTTTTTGGAGACATGTTTATTGAAGAGTAACAGAACAATTTAAAATAGGACATCTGATTTTGCACATTCTAGTTTTTCTTATACTTTTATGTTTGACTTCAAATTTGAATGCAAGAGTTTGGATTTGTAAATGGGTAGGATTGTTTTTCTCTCTCTCTCTCCCTATATATATAAGCTATATGCATTAAGGTAAAATAGATTTGAACAAAATATCAAAAAGACCAACATGGATATTGTGTCGTCATTATCTTTCTTAGATGTATGAATTTTTAAGATTTATTCCTTTTTCTTGGAAGATTTTCTTTCTCACTTGTATTCTTTAGATTCTAACTATTTCTTCTCTCTCCTCCGTTCGTAAATGTAGACTGTGGTTGTGCCTAGACATGGAAATCGGACCAGGCTAGTCTTGAGCCCCGCAGCCCAACCCAGGCCCGACATGGCCTGGGCTCGACAATCCTATCCATGGGCCGGACCAGGCCAGGCCTAAGGGTCAAGCCCTCAAAGGCCCGTTTACTAGGCCCAATTTGGCCCGTGAAACAGTCTAGGCCAGGTCGGGTCGGCCCGCATACAAAAAATTTAAAAAAACAAAAAACAAATACAAGGTCGGGCTGAGCCTGGCCAGTTAAAAAAAATAAAACTATAGGGTTGGGTTAAGCTCGGCCCGTTTAAAAAACAAAAAAAATGGAATACAGGATTGGACTGAGCCCAACCTGTTAAAAAAAACATGATGCAACTTGCATTGCATTTAGTCATTTGACAACGGCTAAATAAATGATCGTTGCATACATCTCTCTCTCTCTCTTTTTAAAAAACTTAAAATTCACTCCATTTACCCTATAAAAACTCCCTCACTCCATTCATTTTTCTTCACAACTCAATTTTCTATTTTTTTTTCTCCACTACAACTTTCTCCTAACTTTTAAGTGAGGATTTTCAAGTGAAGATTTCGCTGTTTGGCTTTGGATTCCGCCCCGTCTTCTATTCTCTAGTCTCCACGCGACACCAGTTGAGCCAACAACATTAAAATTTCTCTACTTCTAATCCCTCCAAATTCTTTACTTCTAATCCCTCCATTTTTGGGTTTTGGTTTTCGTGGGTTAAGGGTTTTATTATTTTATATTCATTTTTTATATTAAAATGGAAAATATTGGTAATGTTGGTAGCCATGACTATATCCCTAGTATGGAGTCAGATCAACCTCAGTTTACCCCAACACATACTACATAGTTCACAACTACTAAGAAACCTAGGAAACAAAGTTCTTGGGTTTAGGAGCATGTTACAATAGACCTTGTAGATCAAACTAGGTGTTACTGTAATTATTGTAATACCACATACATATGTCCTAGGGGAGGGGGTATAGGTTATATATCTAGACATTTACAAAAATGTATACCTAAACATAATAAAGATGATAATATAGATTTAAAACAATCAAAATTACAAGTAGGATCTAGTGGTATAATTAATTAGAAATATAATACAGAAGAAGTTAAGGAAGGAATAACTAAATTTATAGTAAAAGACGAACAACCATTTTCTTTTTCTGAAAATAAATTTTTTGAATAATGTATGTAAAATTATTTAAATCCACAGTTTAAAAGTTTTTCTAGAAATACAACAAGAAATATAATTTATAAGACATTTAAAAAAGATAAAAAAATTTAATTGAAATATTTTTTAGTTTATTATGTAAAATATCATTAACATGTGATGTTTGGACTGGTCCAAATAATTTTCCATATTTATGTTTAACTTTTCTATCTTTATGTTTAACTGCACATTTGATAGACATAGAATGGAATTTACAAAAAAGATTAATTACTTTTAAAGTTTTTGATCATCCACATACTGGTAAAGCTATATTAAATATGATAGAAGATATTACTAAACAATATAATATATTTTTAAAAATAAATACAATATCATTTGATAATGCATCTAATAATAATGTTGCAATAAAATTATTAAGAAGAAATATAAAACTAATATTAAATGGTGAATTATTTCATTGTAGGTGTTGTTGTCATATTTTAAATTTAATTGTACAAGATGGTATAGAATGCATTACACCTTATATAGAAAATATTAGAAAAGCTATTTTATTTAATCAAACATCGGCTAAAAGATATTAAGAATTTAGACATGTATGTGCACAAAATGGTTTAAAACCTAGAAATTTTAAGTTAGATGTTCAACATAGATGGAATTCAACTTATGATATGTTAAGTTCATGTATATCTTATAATCATATAATTACAGGATTTT
>JAMKQA010031613.1:0-40680 GCA_024699735.1 Posidonia australis
GGTGGCCAGTGCGGGTGGGACACGTGCCCCGTAGCTGGTAGCGTCCTGAGAGACAGGACAGCCTTCCCAGGGAGGGGTTGGCTTCTGAGGGTTCTCCTGTGAGAGGGGAATCGCGGGACGGTGATCGCCCCTACAGAGGGTGGCTTCACCGTGGCAGTGCAGAACACTAGGGTCGCTCCTTAGTGGACTGCGTGTAGCCAGAGCTTGGTTGCCTGGCGCTGGGCTTCACGACTCACTGTGTGTGGTTTTGGCCATTGAGGGCCGTTGGTTGTGGTTTTGGTCAGTGTGGGCCTGGTTTCTGAGGCTTTGAGGAAATTGTTTGCGAAAGGAATTTAAAGGGGAAAATTGATTATGGTTTTGTTTTCCGCGATTTTCATGGGGTGCGTACTGGGTGACTTTGGTCACTCATGCGTTTTCCTGGTGGTTTTGTTCGCAGGTGCAGGCATGCGATTGGTTTAACGTAGTGCATATAATCTGGAGTCTGTTAGCCGCACACATAGGTTCCTGGTGGTTTGATATTTTACTGTTTAGCTTTAGTTTTCCCGTAATTTAATTTGTTTAAATTATTATGGAAATTTTGAGACGTGACACAAAGCTTTGCAACCAGAGAAAATAATTAATGTCATTTAGTTTCTCAGATGTGTCATTGAGATGCTTTATTAACGACTCCTGAGAAGCCATATTAAAGTAAAGAAGAAACAACACACAAGAAATGAACTGGATTACTCACCAACACGTGTAGATATAACGTATCCACACACAAATGGAGACAGAAGACAGCCTAACACATGACACAAGAAGTGAACTGGACTACTCACCAACGCGTGTAGATATAACGTATCTACACACAAACGGAGACGGAAGGCAACCTAAAACATGACCTGAGGTGTCGAACGACGGCACAGGAGGGGCTGACAGCCCCACACCTGGACAGGAAAGGACCGGGAGGCTCACCGATGGCTGAACATGCACCAGAGAGGCCTGAACTGGCTGGCTGTGGCCGGTGGCTGGACTGGAGGGACCGATAAGGAGATCCGACGGTACTGTAACCAGTGGAGGCCCTCGTAGGGGCTGTTGGCACTGACAGAGGAGCAACTGCTGGCCGATAGTTGCTACAAGGGTGGCAGACTGCTATGAAAGGGTGTAATGACTGATACCATGTTAGAGGTGAAAAAGATAACGAGAAGATGATCTATTGCTTCTGTGTAGGATATATAAGATATATTAGATATCCTAGACTAAATGGATATCTAATAATCCGATTACCCATGATACTCAACCCACACATGCATAAATATCTCTAACAGTTTCTAATCACTATCAATACGCAATGAATCCATGGAAAAACAGATGTTCAATGGAAGTTAATATCTGCATTTCATTTAAATGTTATAAAGAATCCTGGTTTTGCCTCTATATCACGAAAAGAACATGTTTGAATATAGAAACAATGAAAAAACTGAAGTCAGTTTTCAATGTAAAAAATAAATCTTATATTAGGCCCTTGATAGCCCAAAATAGGGTTGTATGTGACAATGTGAACATACAGACAAGATGGCTGTGCATGCCTCATTTTTCGTAATTTTCATCTAATTTTTAGAAATCAAAGCATACAACCTTTTGATCCATTTTGTGTTCTACAACTAATCTAATTTCATAACTTTTGGAGCTTATTTTACCATTGATTAATGCATTCACTTTTTACGGCTAAAATCTACCAAAATCTACTAATAGTTGGGACCTCTAGATGAAGGGGTTACGGTAAACCTATTGTAGTGGAAATTTAAACACATGTAATTTGTAAAAGAAATTTTCAATCCATCTGGCTAAAGAACCCTCAAAAGCAAAGGTGCAGAACTTGCAAACTCGAAGCAAATAACAAGAACTAGGATTACCAGACTAATAACAAGAACTTAGTGTTTGCACCACAACATAATAGTGCAAACTTGTAAGGTGATGAAATAAATTACCTACATGGAAGGACCCAAAGAGTTGTTTGCTTATCCTTTGCAGAATATTAACATTATCTGTGGCAGTAGGGACCTAAAAAATAATTTCCAAATAAGTCATGATATGCAATTGTTTAACAATGTGAAAATGCAGAAATAAAGATGCAATTACTGTCAAGGAGCGGCTCAAATTTATGCATTCTCCACATCCCATATACTTGACAGGTTCATCAGCACCTGCTTTTCTTTTCTTGACCTAAAAATTAGTGATAATTATAGACAAAAATGAATTTTTTGCAGGTAAAGGAATATAAACCAAAGTTATGGCATCAAAACAAAACAGAAAATATCATTTTAGTATTTTACAGTCCAAAAACAACCTACACTTTATTATGATAACAAAACATGATCAAATATATCTGGAGTGGAAGAGAAGATACAACCTTCAGTGTGATAGTGCGTCCTTGCATGCCGCATCCATGTAACCTTGAGGAGACCTCCTTGCTAAGATTCATAAGAAAATGTTCGCACTGAGGTAGAACATGCAAAAATCCAAGCAAGTCCTTAGCTCCAAACCAAGAAAAATGACGCTAAATTTAAAAAGCAAACACAATATAGCTCCAAATGAAATACTCACATCAGTCATATTATTAAAACGAACACCCCAATTAACTTCAGCACCGACAGATTTTGTTTCCTGGGCAAAAGGATTTAAGAGAACCAATATATAAAATAAAGATATGAAGCTTCTGAGGTAATAACAATAAAGATATGAAAGTCTATGTGATTATTCCAGCAATGTAATTAGGATATTATTATTTTTCATACCCACAGATCTTTAGTTAGTATCTTCTTTCCAATTTTCAAAAACTATCTTTGTTTGCTTTGAGATATATATTTCATGCCAAAATTAGGATCAGGATTCCTTTGTCTTTAACTACATACTAGAAATACAAATCTATAATACATATATGCATAAATTTAGTTAGTTCTTCTTTTCTTTATCTTGTAAACTCGCAATATACGACAAAAAATATTTGCCATACATTGCCAAAATTGTACAGCCGACTAGAGGTTGTGCTACCTTAAGCAAGCATTGAACGCTTAATAAAAATCCTTTGTGAAGTCCTGTCTGGTTTTGAAATCAGCTTAATACAAATCCTTTGTAAAGTCCTGATGTCTGAATTTGAATCAACTAGGGCACAACAATGTGGCTACTACTAGAAGTGCAAGATACACATAACCATGTTGTAAAACAATAAGGAAGATACATTGGACATAACAACAGATACAAATTGATATTATAAAAACATTGATTTTGAATAATATCTTTCTTTCTTTTTTTTGGTGTGTGAATGCTTGTTTAAGAGGAGATGCCATGAACCTTACAACTTTGTACCTGACATATCTAATTATAAACATGCAGGCATTCCATGTGCTGACCACATTATTATAACATCCTAAGAATACTAAATAAAAAATATATAAACATTTCAGTGTACCTGCACCACTTCGACCGCTCGATTGTCAACTCCTCTACTATAATTCCATAACATATCACCTATCTTTGTACCAAAATCCTTTTTAAGTGTGTCCTGCAAACATATAAACGAGCTGCAGAAATGATACTGGCTAAGAACAAAAGCATCTAAAAAACACAAAATCATAAAGAAAGACAGTTCACACATATTAGTTATTTTCTTCTTCTATTTCCTTTCTCATTCTACTTCTTTCTCCTTTTCTCATTTTTTCCATCTTATTCTCTGCCCATCCCACAGCAAGCGACTAGCTCTTTCTTGAAAGAAGTGCCAAAAGAGAATTATTGCATGATTCTCATATAAGTCATTAACCTAAATTACAGACTCTGATTCTTACAAAAAGAATTTGGCATTAGCAAAGATACCAATCGTATCCTATAATAATATAAAACTGTTATAGATGCAAAAAAAAAAAGAGCACTGATGAAGGAATGCCCTGTCAGCCCTGATAAACATAGAATCAAGACATATGCAAGTTCTTTTTCTTTAGAACCAAAATTCTAACAAAATAAAGATTTTGAACTCGACCAAACACATCTTGGAAAATTCAAAACCTGAGATAATCAAATTAAAGTAATAATAAAAAGTTCATATTATTTTGCTGATCAAAGGAGACACCAGTACATCCACCAGTTGCTAATGAACCCACATGGATGTTTGTAACACAGGATTATCATTTACCAAGGCCAATTTTTATTTTAAAAACTATAAAAAAAACCAATTTTTTTATGTAATTCACTGAATCCATGTTAGACAGAGAAATAATTAGAGGAGATTATAGAAGAGCTCAATAGTAAATAGTTTTAAGGTCACAAGACCAACATGTATTGAGCTTTACAGAGAGTACAAGAATGCTCAACTTGCATACTCCAGTTCTTTTTCTTGCAGTTCGGACCTTCTAATTATTCCTCAAATTATCACCAAATAGTGCCCAACATGCTTTACTAGTGTTACTTTAATTTAAAGATTAACATTTATCTCAATTACTCAATGAAGTTTTAAAACTACAAAAGCATATTAACAATACAGAATCCACATCCATGTTAATGTATAATTATTATAATGAAAATGAATGTTCTAAATTACAAGTTATTCATTTCTTCTATTCATAACTAGCCTGAATTTACAAGTTTATGGACAGTTCCTTTTATTTAATATGCATGTATATCTTATAAATCCATAAGTAAGAAGAGTGGATTTCAGACACAAGATTACCCTCTGGAACATGTATAAGATGATTGCACAAATTTCAAAGAAAACACATGGACAAGACTATTCTGTGGTTGGAGTTTTAAAATTCACAACTTTCTCATTGGTTACTGAAGATCAATTATTGATCCCACAAGCCAAAAATATGTCAAGCCACTCTTCACATAGGTTGCTTAATTTCAATCCAAGGAGTTTCTTATAATCTGTTACTAGGGAACAATGGATATTACTTAAGATTGATTAGAACGAGTAATAATGATAGCTTGTGTCATTTAAATATGAATTCAAGGGACAAAACGATGTAAAATACAAGTTTAGCATATTCTTACCTTTGCTTTACATATTTCAAAAGTATGCCAAACAGTTTACATTTTTGTCAAAGATGTTTACACAAAATCTCCCAAATACTTGACAATTTGTCTATAATGCAACTACAAGTTCATGTAGCCGGTATAACCAATCCTAATTCCCAAACTTACACTATTGCTTATTGAAGAATATCTTTTTATGAAAAGTTACAACAAACCTCACTGCAACATCCAAAATAATACCTCTTTTGAAATGTCTGAGGACAAACCATAGTGTCAGCACTCCAAACATTCATATAGCTAAGAACAAAGAATATATATATATATATATATATATATATAGAGAGAGAGAGAGAGAGAGAGTAATGATCAATGAAATCCAACCCTACATAAGTTAAATAAGATCCATGCATTTTTTAAGTAAACTATAAATATGTAATATACAGTTTACTAAAAAACTAATTTCAATATTTATTGTATTAATCCTGATGTAGACTTGTATTCTACCTCAACGTTGGATCGTAATATTACATTCTGCTTCTTACTACGCCAGATGATAAAATTTCCTCCCACATATGCGCAGAATACTAATGTAGACTTTCTATCTCCTCCATATCCTAAATCTGAATATGTCTCTATCTTCAAGTGACCACTTTTTCTATACATTAGCCCCTTTCTAGGTACACTTTGACATAAGCAAGAACCCGTAAGACTCCATTCCAGTGTATCTTTCTGGGTTTATACATGAACTGACTCAGTAGACTGACAGCATATGAAATGTCTAGTCATGTCACTGTCAAATATATAAGTTTAACAATCAACCGTCTGTACTTGTCAGGATCCTCCAACAACTCTGAAGCAGTGTCCTAGAAAGATGGTGTCTGATCAATGAGAGTACTTCCTGGCTTGCACCCCAATAACCCTGTCTCCTGGAAAAGGTCTAGAACATACTTTCTCTATGACAGTGCCATCCTCTGTTTTCCATAGTCAAACTCAATCTCAAGGAAATATCGTAGTTTATCTATATCCTTAGTGACAAAGCGTGTCCTAAGGTGCTCCTTTATCTGCCTCATACCCACTGTGTCACTGTCTGTCACCAATATATCATTGACATAGACTGTTAGCAAGACACGTCCATTTTGCGTCCTCTATAGAACACAGAGTGATCAACTGCACATCTCTGAAGCCTGCCTGTCATGCCCACCTGACTAAATTTTTCAAACCAAGCTCTAGAACTTTGTTTCAACCCATAAATGGCTTTCTTCAATCTGCAGACTTTATCCTCCTCTTGAGCAACATACACTGAAAGTTGCTCTATAAATACAGGCTCTACTAGATCGTCATATAGAAAGACATTCTTGACATCAAATTGACACAACTCCCATGAATTATTAATAGCAACTGATAACAGGACTCTAATGGAGTTGAGTCGTGCAACAAGTGAGAAAGTTTATTCATAGTCAATCCCATAAGTCTGAGTGAAGCCATGAGCCACTAATCGTGCTTTATACCTGTCAACGGAGTCATCGGCATTGTACTTGATAATGTATACTCATCTGTAAATAATTATAGTAGTCTCGACAGTGTAGGTCACAAACTCCCAAGTGCCAAGATCAGAGAAAGTTACTATTTCCTCATCTATGGTTGCCTTCCATTGGAGATGTAATAGAGCCTCCTGGTAATTCCTGGGAAGTGACTCAGAGGAAATAAATAAGGCAAAGGTACGAAAAGTAAGGTAAAGAGAATCATAAGAAACAAAATGTGAAATGGGATAAACTGTAAAAGAACGAATACCTTTACGAAATGTAATTGGGTGTAACATCTGTGCCTAGATTTTCCATTTAATATAAACCATGGAATTTCTTGTAATTTTGGTGTGTGGTTTATTAGTGGTAAATCTAGATTGTGTTTGTTGGCTGTGATCTCTCCCTGTGTTTTGTGCCCCTGGTTTCTCCCTTGTGGTGTGATTTCTTTGGTTAGTGGGTCTGTTCTGCATTGGGACCCGTGTTTGTGATGGAACCACTTGGGCTTAGGCTTGGACCCGGTCAAAGAGCTAGATGTGTCGTGCCCTCTTTTCCCTGTCTTCTCCACGCCCGTGACCGATCTCCCCTACTCGCAAGGCCTGGCGGGAAGGGCTGCTCGTTCCGTCCCTTCGACGGTAGGGTGGCTGGCAGCGGATCGGCGGAATCCGTGGGGATGGCAGGCGACAGAGGCTTTAAAGGGAGGTGTGCGGCATGAAGGAGGAGCGGAGAACCAAAGAGAGAGCTAGAGGGAGTGTGGTGGCTGAGGAGGAGTCGCGCGTCAGAGGAGATCGCGCGACTATGGGGGAAGGCTGGTGTCGTGCACCGCCGGAGTTGGAGGGCACACGAGGCTCGTCGAAGCCAGGTACGCGTTTTCCTTCTGTTTTCCCCTCTGTTTTCCTCCATCAGTTGAAGCATGGTTAGATTAATGCTACAAAAATCATGCAAAATATGGAAATATTGTGAAGGTGTTGAATCATGTGTTTATGGTCATATGATGCTAATTCGTGGCTAATTTTATGAGATTTTGCTATTTGTTGTGAAGCGTGCTACAGTGGTGTTGAATGAGTCTTGTGTCTTTGTGATTTTCCATAGAACAACATGCTTAATGGATTCATGTTTTGATTGAGGGGTTTTAGAATAGACTTGAAGGTCTGCACTTCATGTTTTACTCGTAATTTTTGTGGCATGTATGGGGGGTCCGATCCTTACTCCCACTTTGGGGAGAAAAGGGTGACGGTGGCCTGAGGAGTTTTCTGCAACAGCAGAAAATGGTATGCCGAATTGGTTTCGGCATACCGAAATGCTCCCAGGCGGTTCCCTGCGTCGTGGCTTCGGATGACTGGAGAAATTCAGTCGACCGATTTGGCAGAGACTGATAAATCTGTCAGGGATTCGGTATACCGAAGCCCCCTTCGGTATGCCGAATCAGGAGATTTCGGCATACCGAAACAAGATTCGACATGTCGAATCAGAACCCTGAGTTATTTTGAGAAATGCATAGAAAAATGATGATTAAATATGGATAAATACATGGTAAATGTATGAAATGCATGGGAATGACTTGTAAGATGATGCATGCAAATATGTTGTTTTAATGATGTTTTCCATGAGATATTGAATCATGGTTTATGTGTATGAATATGGACCCGTGTGAGGGGTGATTGCATGGTACAAAGACCATGAAAAAATGTGTGGGTTTAAAGACCACAGGTAATGATTTGATGCATAATGCATGTGATTTGCAAAAAGTTTTATGAAGGGAAAATGGTTTTGATAAATGTTTTGAAAAGATAAATTGCATATGATTTTAAAGAGGTTAAAGGTTATTGTAGGAACCAAAATGAAACCAGGACTTGCCGACGAGGTAGTAAGACCTCTAGAGATGTCGGGGACGTGTCCTTGGTTGTGGTTGCCGAGTTTGCGGTCCGGGGTAGGAGCCTCGAGACTGTGGTAGTACTGTAGGACCCAGGGTATGAGAGATCCGGACTACCCTCAGTGTCGGTGCTGGACTGGTCTGGGGTTAGAGTCCCCAGGAGCTCGGGCACCAGGGCGTCCCTAGGACGCACTCCGTGCTTGTACCAGTGAAGGTACATTTTGAGGCTGCGGTCGGGACGGTTGAACTCCAGTACAGGGTGGTTCACCGCAACACTACAATGTTGGTGTGGTGATATGGAATCCTCACCAGCTGCTTGTAGCCAGGTCGATCGCCTGTGGTCAGGGTGATGCGACCAATTTTGGAATGGAAAAGTGTGAATTTGTGTGTGTGGACTAGTTCCTAGCCTGGATTATGATAAATTGTGCTAATAGTTTTAAAATGATGTTTTGGGTTAGGAAACTAGATGAAATGATTTGCTTCTCCAGTGTTAAGAATAAATGTTTATGAATGAACATGAGGTTTTGAAAAAAAAAGAAAAGAAAGTTTGAAATGTCATTGTTTTCCATGTTTTCTAGTTGGACATGTGGTTTTGGCAATGGTAGTTGTCTGACAACGGTTTTCATTGGATTTTAGCGTTGTTTTTGGAACACGTACTGGGTGACATTCCTGTCACTCACGCGTGTTTTTCCTTGTTCCCTTGTTTCAGGTGCTCAGGTGTAGGAGCAGTCTAGTATGGTGCATCTTTTCGAGCCACGTTTGCCGCACACAGGTCTGAGTGATTAGCTTTATTTATTTTATTTGCCATTTAAATTCTTTTAGCTGTACTTGGGTAGTTCTTGTACTATTGTGTAGCACTAGGGTGTTACATTGGGAGATCAAAATCAGTTGGAGGTAGATTTACAGTTGCAAAGGAGGATAAGCTTGACGTAGGAAACAAGTTTGTCTTCTGATGGTAACAATATACATGTAAGGGAGGCAGGTCCTTCGTATTTGTAGGAACCCTTAAGTAGCACATGTGTACAGAAGGTCAACAACATAAGAGGATGATACTCAACGTTAACTTAAGCACCATCAGACCAAGTTGTGGTCTCAAAAAAGGTAACATGATACCATTTGGTGGGAAAATGAAAACATTAGTACCCTTTTTGTGTGTAAGAGTAACCAACAAACATAAACTTGACAGATCTGAAGGATAACTTATCAAGATTAAGAGAAAAATCCTAAACAAAGGCAAGACACCTAAAAACCTTTGATAGTAAAGAAAATAACTCTTTGTCTAACTAAAGTCGTCTAATAAGAACTTCTCCTTCTAAGGGTGTAGAAGACATCTTGTTAATAAGATATGTAGCAGTGAGAATCGCATCAAACTTTAGAAATTTTGGAACATTCATATATAACATAAAAGTACGAGTGACATCCAACGATGTATCTGTGCTTACATTCAGCAATGCCACTCTGTTGCAAGGTGTGAAGGCAAGTGGTTGATGTATAATGTCCAGAGAAGCACAAAAGGATTGAATACTAGATTGAACAAATTCAAACGCATTATCGGTACGCAAGTTTTGGAGTAGCGTCAAACTGGTTTTTTATTTCAACAATAAAAGTTTTAAGTACATCAAACATATGATTGCGATCCTTAAGCAAATAAATCCATGACACTCTTGAGAAATCATCAATAAAAATAATATAATAACGATGACCCGATACAGAATGAACTCTAGTAGGACCCTAGATGTCACAATAGACTAACTTAAATAAACTTTTACTAGGGAAAAGACGCAAATGCTTAAAGGAAGTACGATGATGCTTGCCTAACTCACACGACTCACACTTAAAAGGAGAAACAGAAATCCATAGTAAAGTTTGTTGTAACTTCTTATATGATGAGTGTCCTAACCGGTGATGCCACAAGACCGATGACTCAGATGGAGATGCCACAAATGCAAGGCCTTGAGGTATATCATCACGGACCAGAACGTACACATCATTGCCTCGATCACATGGCACATGAGAATTGGAGACCCGTCCTGTAAAAGCAGGCATAGTCACCTGTAGATGAATGTATACTATGAAGAATAAGTCAGATGGGTCAATTAATAAATATAAAGCTCACCTTGTTGCTTGTGATTTTACTCAAACATATAGGATTGACTGCGTTGAGACCTTCTCCCCAGTTGCTAGACTGAATTCCATCAGAATTCTCTAGTTTATTACTATGAATTAGTCGTAGGAGCTTTATCAGTTAGATGTCAAAAACACCTTCCATTATAGTGACTTGATAAATCAAATGCTTATGAAATAACCTTCAGGGGAGAAGGATAAATTATGCTGTCTAAAGAAAGCCATATATGACCTTAAGCAAAGTCTACGGATATGATTTGAGAAATTCATCGAAGTTATCATACAAGGCGATTTTCAGAAATATGTTGTTAATCATTCAGTAACAATGTGATTCTAATAGTTTATGTTGATAATATATTACTGACAAGTAATGACTATGTAGGTATTAGTGAGACCGAGTAGCTTATGACATATTTTGTCACAAAAGATATTAACAAGCTATGATTTTTTCTGGACATTGAGTTTACATATGCTAAGGAGAGGATACCATTGTCTTGGAAAAAGTATGCACTCAGAAGACAGGACTCTTAGACTGCAAGTATGTGAGTACTCCGATAAAGCAGAATCTCATGTTTTAGGATAGTTCTTCAAAGATGCATAAGAATCTAGATAATACAAATATTTGATAGGGAAGCTAATATACTTAACTATACTTGATATAGCATTTACAATCGATCTTCTTAGTCAGTTTATGCATGAGTCTAGAATGGTCTACTGACATGGAGCCTTATGCAGGCTAGTTTACATCAAAGGTGCCCTGGGTAAAGAACTCATCTATAAGAAGAATAATCACGTAAAGATCGAGACCTATTCAGACTCTAGGTATGCAAAAGACAGAGGAAACAGGAAGTCCACTTTGGACTTCTGTACGTATATTAGGGGCAATTTAGTTATTTGACAAAGTAAGAAGCAGAATGTCATATCCAAATCCAATGTCGAGGTAAAGTACAAATCTATGACTTAAACTACATGTGAGATGATGTGAATCAAATCCATTTTGATGGAGCTTGGTTTCTCCATAGAGACTCCTATAACTATGCATTATAATAACTAAACTGCCATCTTCATCACCAATAATCCCACCTTCCATAAGTGCACAAAGCACATCGAGGTAGATTACCATTATGTATGAGATATGGTGATGAGAGGTGTTATTTCTACACTCTACATTCAATCTTTAGACATTTTCACCAATAACTTGAGTGTTAAGGTTTTTTAAACTATGTACCAAGTTAGACATGATTGATATATATATGCTCTAACTTAAGGGAAAATGTTAAAATTATGTTTATATTATTATTATTAGAGTCTTATTAGATAGTAGTGACTTATTGGGTTATTGGATATTCGTTTATGTTAAGTATCTAGTAAATCCTATATATATTTACTTCTTGGTCATTAACCAAAAACATATATCATTATTTTTTCCCTCTAATCTTCACAATAGAAAATCAAGATTCTTGATTTTTTTTATTTAATTACAAGGCCTCTAATGAAAATTGTGTATAAAGTATTGTATTTCATGTAAATAACAAAAAATTTAAGGTAAAAATTTAATTTTATTTCAAATTCTGATTGATTATTTCTAGAATCTTGGATTTTGACATTCTCACAAAATTCATATGAACCAACACATCCAACAATCTTTATAGTTGACAAAATCAATCATGTCAAAGACCTTCTATTCGTGCTATAGGAAAAATCTGAAGAACCATGTGATGATCCAAATAGAGCCATCCAAAATCTAAGTGCAACATCCAGCATAGTACCTCTTTTGAAAGGTCTGATATCAACCATAGTGTCAGCACTCCAAACATTCATATGGCTAACAACACAGAATACAACTTTAAATAAACATATATATAAGTTAGTGATAGTGAGATATCAATTGTTGAGTAATACAAAACTTTGAATTATGACTCAGACAAATCCAAACAGTACAATTTATAAGTCCAGAAATAATTTTCAAACATGGGCTACCTTTGAAAACATGCGGAGTTGGCCACAAGTTGATATATGATTTGTTTTCAGCTTCTCCTGTAAAGCCCACCCAATGCCAGGAAGTGCACTAACTGGAAGGTCCTTTAGATAGTCCTCAATCTGGTAAACAATGATGTCAATTTGTAAACATCATCCACTGTCACCAATTGTTGGTCAAATTTGTCCCAAATTTAGACAACACTGCAATGAAATGGTGTAAAGAACAAATACCATCATCCATAACAAATACAACAACAATTAAATAAAATTCCAACTACAGGTTGCCAGCATATTTACGAGTCAGCAGACTCAGAACTCATCAAAAATACATAGATACATATTCTTGAACAATCACCATCATTTATAAGTTATAACAAAAGTCATTTGGGAATGTGAGAAGAGATAGAGAAGAAGGATTATTTTTACTATTGAGTACTTAAGATTACATATATAAGGATATTAGACACCACTAGGTAAATGGATATCCAATAACTCGTTTAACAATAAATGACTAATCTCCATATACTCTAACACTCCCTCTCAAGCTGGAGCATACATATCAATCATGTCCAATTTGTTACATAAAGACTCAAACATCTCCACACTGAGACCCTTTGTGAATATGTCTGTTAACTGCTCAGAGGACTGAGTATAAGGAGTAGAGATAACTCCCTTTATAACCATATCCCTCACAAAATGGCAGTCAACATCCACATGCTTTGTACGCTCATAAAAAGTAAGATTATTGACAATAAATATCGCAGCTTAATTGTCACAACGCATAGACAAAAGAACATCGACATCAAACCCAAGCTGCTCCAACAGTGACTTCACACACATCATATCACAAGCTACTTGCACCATCAATTTGTACTTAACCTCTGCACTAGACCTGAACACCACATTTTGCTTCTTACTGCACCAAGTAACCAGGTTGCCTCCTACATAGGTATAGAAGTCAGATGTGGATTTTCTATCCCCTCTATCTCCTACATATCTTGAATCTGAATAGGTTACAATCCTGGAATGTCCATTTTTCTTGTATATCAAGTCTTTCTCTGGAACACCCTTCACGTATGATAGAACCTGTAGAGCTCCTAACCAGTGTACTTTCCTAGGCTCATGCATAAACTGACCCAAAAGACTAACTACATACGAAATATCAGGTCTGATCACAATTAAGTAAATGAGCTTCCCAATCAGTCTCCTATACTGACAAGGATCCTCCAACAACTCTTAGCTGCTGTCCCAGAATGAAGGTGTTTGCTCAATAGACGTGCTCTTTGATTTACACCCTAGAAGACCTATCTCCTGTAGAAAATCTAGAACATATTTCCTTTGTGATAGTGCCATTTTACCATGTGCATACGTAAACTCTATTTCAAAGAAGTAGCGAGATTTTTCCATATCTTTTGTCACAAAGTGAGCCTGTAAATGATGTTTTACTTCTGTAATCCCCTAAGTATCACTGTCTATCACAAGCATGTCGTCTACATATACAACCAAAACGACACATCCCCTAGCTGTCCTCCTGTAGATACTGAATAATCCACTACACACCTCTGAAATCCTCCAGCAAGAACCACCTAACTGAGCTTTTCAAACCACTCTCTTGAACTTTGTTTAAGACCATAAATGGCCTTCTTGAGTCTGCACACACGATCCTCCTCCTGAGCAGCATATCCTGGAAGTTGCTCCATTAGAACAAACTCCTGTAAATTCCCATACAGAAAGGCATTTTTGATATCCAGTATCAACTAAAAAACACCAAGACAAGACTCACACTCGAACGGCAAGCATCATAATGAACCAACTAAAAAACAAACGTACTAGACACAAAACGCAATCTCTTAAAGGAAACATGATGGTGTTTACGAAACTTACAAGACTCACACTCGAACGGCAACACTGAACACCAAGACAAGGCCTGTTGAAGCTTTTGATGCAATGGGTAACCCAACCAGTAGTTGTAAGGATTCTTGGTTTCACTAAAGGGGGAGGTGAATAGTGATTTAGCGAGTAATTATATAATTTTAGGGTTTGTTTATCAATTTGCAAGATATTAAGTAATTTGAATATAACTAGGAAATTGAAATTAAGCTAAAGCATACAAAGAAAGGGAATGAGAGACAATGAATATGACACAATGATGTATAATGATTCAGTCTCCCTGGCTTAGTCCACTCCTCGAAAAAATCCCTCGAGAGTTACCTTAAACATGATCTTATTCCGGACCAAAATCGTGTCGTATATATTTGACGAATCCTCGCGAAGCTTTGCAAAAACCACGACCTCCTTCTTACGATCTAGAGAAGAACTTTTACACTTGCAATTTACAATTCTTTTTCAACAATTTCCCAAACTCAATTTGGCGAAGTGGATAGATGAAAATGAAGCTCTCTTGTCCTAGGAGTTTTTCTAACAAAGTAGGAGTGGAATGCTTAAAAATAATGTTACTTGAAGCTCTATGATAAGTGTAGGAAGTATTGGCGCTTTTCTAGGTGAAGAATGGGAACCTATTTATAGGAAAATATGGGTATAAGAATGTGTCTAACGTCTCTCTAACGTTCACTAACGGCTACTGATTCGGTATGCCGAAATCAAAACGGTCGACCGAAATCTACAACGATCGAGCACTTTAGTATACCGAAAATAGTTCGGTATGTCGAAAATCTCTGATTCGGTATACCGATGAATTCCGGTATGCCATTCTGGATTTCTATATTGGTTTTTCTAATCTGCACATATTTTGGTATACCGAGAAAATTCGGTATGTCGAAAATACCATTAGTCCTATAATGAATGATTGGTTTTAAGGCTAAGGCAATTTTCTTATAGCACTATGGGAATATTTAAGAGATAATTACAAATTCCTAGGAGTACATGAATAAATAGAAAATTACATCAAAATTAATTACAAATATAACTTTTCTTTTTCTTTTTCTTTCATCATCTTGAGTTCTTTTAGGCACATAAATCTCTGTTTTCTTCAAATATCTTCCCTTTTTTGCTTGAATCTTCTGAACCCTTCATTGATCTTCTTTGCAAATATAAATTAAGAAATATTCTCATAAAGCACAATAGTCTTTTATTATCATCAAAATCAAGATAAAGCTAATAAAACCAACAGTAGTGCCACAAGAAGGAAGACTCGAAGGCAAACACTATAGAGGCAAATACTTATGGTATATCATCACAAACCAATAGATACACTTCATTTCCTCGCTCACGGCCCAAACCAATCCTCCTCCCCATCTGCAAATCTAAAAATGTACAATGAAAGGGAAAGAAGATGACGCAACAATGTAATTGTTTGTTAATAGTATTAATAGACAACAAATTTACAGGAAAATCAGGAACAAACAAGACTTTGTCAAGAACTAATTGTGAAGATGCTTGAGCCACCCCATCAACACAGACGGGACAAGTTCAGCCATCAACAATTACCACATTCTGAACATCAAACAATTGAGATAAGAGGATAAACAAGCTATGTATACCTGTCATGTGAGAGGAGGTGCCAGAATCAATAATCCAGGAGAGTTCCCTAAATGCATGGAAGACATTAGTATCTGAGGAGGTAGCCTAAATAGTCGTGACTGCAAAATCTGTAACCTTTAACTGCTGAAGCCTCTCATAGTCTGCCTGGGAAACTGTAAACGTCTGCTCCTCAGTAGTAGCAGCAATGTGAGGCTCTATAGTGACATTCGTCATTTGAGATCGACTAATAATATCCCAGTACTTGTCTATCATGTGACCCAACCATCCATAATACGCACAACAGGGATGTCCACCTGTCTCCCCTCTACCATGACCTCCACCTCGGGAACCACTATGACCTCGTCCCTTAGTGGTTGTCATGGCTGATGGTTCTAACACAGTAGGTGGCACAATCGTAGAAACTCGAAGGACCTTGGCAAATGTAGTCTGAAGATCCGAAATACTATCAGCTCCTAATACCTGACTCCTGATCTGAGAACTGATGTTTGGATTCAGGCTAAAAAGGTAGATTGCAACTGCCAACTCCTCTCGATACTATCGTAGGCGCGTGATGTCAACAATCAATGGCTGGTACACATCTAACTCATCCAAAAAGACACGGAGAACAGTAAAGTGCTCCTGAACTGATTGATCTCCCTACCGTACAGTAAACAGCTACTCATATATCTCACAAACTCGAAATATATTCTTCTCGTGGCCATATGTTAGTCGGAGGATGTCCTATATTTTCTTTGCAGACCGCAACAACATAACCCCTTGTGCAACTGAGAACTCCATACTGTTCACCATCTATATAATAATCGTCGCATCATTGGCTAATCAGTCCTCATATGTATCAAATTTTGCATCAAGTGGTGGATAGATGAGATGCTTCAGTGTCCTATGGGTCAAAACAAAGGTTTTAAAGCTCTACGACCATAGGAAATAGTTTGAACCAGACAATTTCTCAAAGTACCACTTATATGTTTTACTAGTGAATCACAGGAAGCCATACTGAACTGAAAATTGATAAATAATTTCAATATATGATCTGAAAATAACCAAATACGTGGACTGGATTGCTCACCAAGTGTGGATATGACGTATCCACATACACTGGAAATTGCAGATGAAGATGGGGCCTAAAACATAGCCATACTGAGCTGGACTGCCTAATAGGAGGCACTAGACTACCCCTATGGTTGACAAAGAGGGACGGGGAGGCCTCACCGACAAATAGACATTCACCGGAGAGGCCTTACAGGGCCATGAACGGCCTAGACTGCGTTGGAGGAGGGCCTACCTTGGCCTGGAGAGCCCGTCGATGGCATAAACTGGCCAAGGAAGGGCCAACAGGGGCTGGACAAGGGCCAGACGGCTCCGACGAGGGCTGTCAGAGGAGGAACAGCCGCTGAAGGTGGCTGGACTGCCGTTTAGAACGGAGAACAGTGGTCGATCGGCTATTCTAAGGCCACCAGTGGCTGCTGGACCGTCTGATGGGTGATCTGGCAGGAACTGGCGACACTGGTGCCGACAGATGGCAGTGGTTACGGCGAAGGAGGCACAGTTCAGGGGTGGCTAGGGCACCCAGGCTCTGGTGCCATGTGAGAAGAGATAAAGAAGAAGGATGATTTTTGTTATTGAGTATTTAGGGTTACATATATAGGGATATTAAACACCACTGGGTAAATAGATATCCAATAATCTGTTTAACACTAAATGAGTAATCCTCATATACTCTAACAGGAAAATTGTAAATATTAGTGTTACATTTAGTGTATTAGTGGATTAATAGATCTTATATGTTATATGAATCCTATCTCTTAGAATCCACTATATACATATATATATATGTAATAGTCCTCTCTAATGACAATGATCTCTCTAATGACAATGATCTCTCTTCTTTCAACACAACATGGTATTAGAGCAAAGTTAATATCCCAAGTCGACACAGGAAAACCTCACCTGACACACCTACCACCTGCAGCAAATCATCGGCCCTTTCCAGGCCTCCAGTTGTTGCCATCTCTACCCAGTAGTCGTCGTTGACCCCAGTTCTGCCTTTGTCGACCCCTATCCTCCCTCCACCAAGCCCGTAGCATCCTTTCAACCAGCGGATCGGAGATCAGGGGCTACTTCCAACCCTTGTCGTCCCTCCACCATCGTCGAATGACCTGATTTGATAGTTATAACGTATGTTCTAGGGCATTTGATGATTTTTGCAGCCCTCATTGGGTGTCCATGTTCAAATGGCTACTAATAAATGTGTAAAATCATCTCTTCTAAGGCAATAGACATATGTCCTAAGTTTGAGTGGTTTTTGAGACCATTCCTATTCTATATTGGCCTCTCCTACCCCAAAGTTAGTTTTTTCCTTAACAAATCAGATCCATCCAGATCTTATCTACGACATCTTCTCTTGGCTCATGACTCAAAGGCCTTGTTGCTACATCAATTAAGTTGACAAGGAAAAATTACCTGTTATGGACTCAAGCTTTTAAAACAGTCCTTGACGATCACTAGAAAATACGACACATCACACATCCTCCACCTGATGTTAAGAATGTTGCTTATTAGGATTGATTTGCCGATGACTATGCAGTTATTTCTTAGATAATAAATAGTATAGATGAAGACATTGCTCGCTCGATTATGATATTAAAACCTATCAAGAAGATTTAGGACACTCTTCGTAGTACATATAGAAATAAGAAGAATATTGTTAGAGTTTGTGAGATCTATGAATAGTTATTTACACACAAACAAAGGGACCACTTCGTACAAGATTTTTATAATACTTTAAGATCTTCGCTCGATGAGTTAGAGGTGTATCAACCTCTTGTCGTGAATCTTTCCAAGACAAAGGAATACAGAAAGGAGTTAGTAGTGGCAATCTTCTTAGTTGGCCACCAGTCAAATTAAAGGACACATACTTGGTGTTGATTCCGTTCTTACTCTTCAATCGATCTTCTCATGAGTTCTTTGTGTCTCTACTGGTACTTTGACTTCCTCTGTTGCTTCTGATCAGTCGGTGACGGCATTATCATCGAGAAAACATGGCACTCGAGGTACTTGTAGACATGAACGTGGTCGTGATATTCACAAGTGTGAACATTATTGTTGTAACAACCACTAGGACAAGTTTAGACGGCCTCCTTTGACACATCTTACATCATCGGAGTCATTTGTCTTATATTCCTCTCCTCAGACTATAGACTAGAAAACCTCCTCCCATATGATAGGAACTCGAGATCTTTTCACCCATCTTTCCTAGTTATCAAACATTAATTCTGTTTTCATAGTTGATGGTCGAAGTTACCTAGTAATCAAGGAAGAAGCAGTTCATGCTTCTTCTCAAGTCACCCTTAAAAAGTCTTTTTTTCTTCCTAATTTCTTAGTTAATTCACTTTCCATCAGTGCAATCATCAAACAGTTATATTATTTTATAACTTTCGATCCTTTCCATTGTACTTTTCAAGATCTACAAACAAATAGGAGAATTGATTTAGATTGTGAGCAAGGCTATGGTGTAAACCTATTGGTTCATGATAATATTCCACACAAACTTGCTACTACTGCTTCGATAGTAAACTCTTCTTGTTATGGCATTATCATTTAGGCCATCTGTCACTTTGTCACCTTCAGTAAGCCATTCCATGGGTATCTTTAGAGTCATTTGTTTGTAAGTCGTATCAATTGAGTAAACATCATCATGCTACCTATAAGCATTAGTAACTTCAAATCATAATCCTTTTGATCTAGTTTATTGTGATATTTGAGAATCTATCCGTGATTTGTCTGTTTCAGATTATAGATATTATATTATTTTTATTAATAATTTTTCTCGTGTGTCTTGGATCTACTTCTTGAAAGATAGACAACATGTATTTAATGTTATTAAAAAAAAATTTACTGAAATTATGAATCAATATTCTATCTTATCTAAAGTATTTCGTACTGACAATGCATTAGAATTTTTACAAACTAATCTTCAAGATTACTGTACCCCTAAAGGAACCTTGCATCAAACCTTATATACACATGCTTCTCAAGAAAATGGTGTGACTGAACACAAGCATTGTCACATTTTAGATGTGACACGCACCATTGTGTTTGATAAGTAAGTTCTTAAATATGTGTGGTATGATGTTTTACTTACTGTTGTGTACTTGATTAATCGTATGCCTTCTACTCCTTTTGGGAGAGATTCCTCTTAGAAGATTTTGCCCTAATCAGGAACTTTTTGTCCTTCCACTTAAAGTGTTTAGTTGTGTTGCCTTTGTCCAAAATCACACACCAGAATTTGATAAACTTGCTCTTAAGACTTTGTAATATGTTTTCATTGGATACTTTAGAGTTTAAAAAGGATATCGGTGTTTGCACCTACCCACATGTCGTTATATTGTTTCCACTATGTCACTTTCTTTAAGTCCAAATCCTTCTTTGAAGCTATAAAACCTATTCCTGTTGTTGAGTATATTCCTCTTCTTACATCGATTCTTGTTAGTCCCACACCAAATGATGAGTCGATTCAAGTTTAACAGCAAGTATCGAAACTTTTGCAGGTGTATCATTATCGTCAACAACCACCCATACTTTTTTCGACAGAGACCATTCTAACTTTGATGTTTGTGAATTCTATTCACTCCGACCTTCCTATAGTCTTACGCAAAGGTAGTCGTTCCACTACAACTCATCCTATCTCAACCTTTGTTACTTATGACAACCTTCACCCTTCCTTTTGCCACTTTACCTTGTCTATTTCTACGTAGTGTTCGTTTGAAACTTCTTAAATGTAGAAGTTAGATTCTTAGTTTTTGTAGAAACTGACTTTTGAGAATTTGCAGTAAAAGCTAAATTGTAGGTGACTCCTATAAATCTTGGTTAGTAAATAAAGATTCATTGGTAGAAGTTAGATTCTACTAAGATGTAGAAGTTAGGTTCATTGGCAAGTTGATCTATTTGACGGCCTTGATATCTCATTTGTACTAAGACTTCTAAGTCAATTTATACATGAACTCAAATAGATGCATTGACGAGGAGCTTTATGTACACTTGCCTAAATCAAGAATACACTAGGGAAAGACTGATTAACAAGAAACATAGATACTTACATATTGAAACCTATTACTATGCAGGTAATCGGGGAAACAACAAATCTACATCAAGTTATTGTACCTATGTAGGTAACAATTTAGTCACTAACGAAGTAAAAAGCAAAATGTCGCTTGCAATCTAGTGCAAAAACGGAATACAGAGCTATAACCCAATAGGTTACGAGATAATGTAGTTTCGATATTTACTAACAGAATTCGATGTTCATGTTGATCAACCCATGACAATGCATTATGACAACTAAGCAATAATATTAGTTGCTAACAATCCTACCTTCCATGAGAAAACAAAACATATAAAGGTAGATGTTGGACGAAAAGCTTCTCTAAAAGGGAGTGAATAGAGAATCAAATTAAGATTAACTAAATTACCTTTTACTTAATGTTCTATTTCAATTTTGTAAAGTTATCAAAATGACTATTAATAGCTAAGTAAGCAATCAAGAATAAGATGAAAGAAATTAAAATAAACACAAGCAATTTTATAATGATTCAGCTAAACCTCAGTCTACTCCACTCCTCGAGATTTCCTCGAGAATTTCCTTTTCTCTTAAATCTTAAATTTAGAAACTTACTTGTTAGAAGTCCTTTCAACCCTTTTACAGTCCTTTACCACTCCTCAACACCCGAGAAGCTAGAACCCTTGAAAACTTCATTGAATGATAAAGCCTTTGAAAAATCTCTTTATTGTAGAAGCTTAAGTACAATCTCCTCTTTCATTCTTTTCAAAATACTATAGATATAGGTTGAAAGATAAGATTTTAGCTCACAAGTATTTCTTACAATGGGGAAAAGTTTAGCTCAACTCAATACTATCCTTCTATGATGTCATTGATCCATATTTATAGAGGAATAAACTCGAAGAAATCTCTCTAACATCTCTTCTAATTGCTAGAAACGGTTACTTGATTCGATAAACTGGACAATTTCGAAGTGTCATTTTATCTTTGATCTTTCTCCTTTACAAACAAATCGGTATACCGAAAATTTTCGGTATGTCGGACAATACTCCCTGATTCAACGTTCTGAGTTTCTTCAATGTGCTGAAATAGATATCACTTATACTTTATTATATTTTTGATATTTTTTGGTATACCGACAAATTTCGATGTGTCAAAAATAACCTGACTTACATACTTTTTAATATACATAAAAAATTAGCATAATACATTACACTTTTGAATATTACATGGAGTATTTAGGACTTTAGGAATTCTTTCTCCTTAGTTTCTTCTTACATTTGTGATGGTTCTCATGATCTTTTATCTCCTCACTGAGCTTTATAGGATATCTCAAATATTCTCATTAGATAAAAGAGACAAAGCATAATAAACTATATTTCATTTGTTATCATCAAAATAAAATAGACAAATGTTTATTTCCAACAGTAGATTATCATTACACTCAATCTTCTGAAGGAGAGTGTACCTAATTTCGATATTATCTTGTTGCATTAGTAGTTACATTCAATCTTTTGAACTATCTGGTTGCATTACTACTTACATTCAATCTTCTGAACTATCTGGTTGCATTAATGTTAGAATCTTTGATAGATTATGTAACAAGTTAGACATATTAGATACATTTGCTTCAACTTGAAGGAGAGTGTTAGTGTTATATTTAGTATATTAATGGGTTAATGGATGTTATATGTTATATAGATCTATCTCTTATAATCCACTATGTATATATGTAATACTCCTCTTTAATGACAATGATCTCTCTTCTTTCAACACAATAGTAAAAAAAAGAATTAAAAATGAAAGGTAAATAGAAAAATATTAAACTAAGACGTCCTAATTAGCCCTTACAAGACACAATTACACGAAAACAACATGACAAGACACGATAACACGATAATGTTTAGTGATTATTTTTTGAACTATTTTGAAATATTTATGTAATTCATAATTAATGAAGATAACTTTATTTTGACACTATTCAACATGACTCAATGTTGTTAGAACCAACTAGTTGTTACATGTTTAATCTTTTTAATGAAATACTAAATATATTAATACTAAATTGAATCTAAATATATTTCATAAACGTTTAAAATTATGATATTATCAATAAACAATCATAATTTTACCAAAATACATGAAAAATTATTGGAAAAATTATAGACACGAAACATTATTGGAAATATTCATTTAATCCTATTGTTGGAAATAGGACACAAAATACACAACACAACCCCGTGCATGAAATATTGTTGGAAATACACAAAATATTGTTGGAAATATTCATCTAATCCTAATCTCGTTTCATAAAATTCTATTTTATATAAATGGAAAATAGTTTATTGGAATATCTGTCAATAATTTCATCCAATTCTGTCAATATTTCACAAAATTTTATTTATATAAATGGTGACACAACATGTCACCATTAAAAAAATAATAAAAGTGGATTATGAATGCCTCCTGGTTCATTTGGGAACACCTCTTGTTTCCTCCATCACTTCTACAAGATGGTTGCATCTTTCAGCCAACAAATGTTGTTTTGAATAATTTATTTTATGAAAGTGGATTATGGCTCTAAATAATCTGTCAAAGTGAACATTATCGATCATTCCATGAGATGCTTGATTTTATTATGAATTTTCTATATTACTATGACAAAAGTGAATATAACTACCAAGTTAATCACGTCTGCCACATCGATTAATTAGGTTTGCCACATAAGCAAAAGTTGATGTGGCACTTTCTAGAAATATTTTAGTTTTATAAATGAAAATGTGCTCATCTATCTCATTTTGGTTCTTCTAACAATAATATTTTAAATTTAGCTTGAGGCAAAATAGAACTCCATGGGGGATATACAGAAGGTGACCCACCTTATCTATGTAATGATTAAATTATAGTTTCTGGCAGAGATTCTCACAAGAGAAAAAGAAAAAGGAAATGTCCTGCTGAAAGTGTGCCTCGCATTGTGACAAATTCAGAATAGATCACTAACCAAATCAAGGTTGCTATGACGATCGAGGTGGAGTTAACAGCTTTTTAAACCTAAGCATCAAAACTATATTAATGTTGTTCACATAAAGAATAAACATCCTAATGTAATTTAATATTTACTATTAAGTAGAAAGAGAATCATGTATTACTTCATCATAAAAAAAGATTACAATCTCTTATATATAAGAAAACACAAACTTAACCTATAAGGAGCCTAATAAATAGATAACACAAAGGATCCAATTACTCTAACATTCCCCCTCCAGCTAGAACGTCTAACATACTATTACATAATGATTCTTTGTGTTATTAACAAAGAACTAGATAACTTGAAAAGAATGAAAGTAATAATTACAGTAATAGATGTTGTAGCAGTAGTAACAGCAACAAATAGATAGACAACAACCATAATCAATCACATTAGCCATAAGATAGTTACAAAAGGTAAGTAGGAAATAACAATAGTTAATCACATTAACCATAAGACAGTAGCACAAAGTTACACAAGATAGGTAGCATGGTACTAAATGTCTACGCGTGTCACCGAAATTTCTCTGACACGTGTCTTATTTTCAATTTACCGACATGACTCCAACACGATAACGAAATGGAAATTTTCTAAACAAATGTAAATTTTTTTACCGTGTTTCCACCGATACAATTCCGACATACCGATATTTCCCCGACACGTGTCTATTTTTCAAGTTATCGAAGTCTGACACGAAATCGACATTTAGAACCATGATAGGTAGGAAACACCAATAGTCAATCACATTAACCTTAAGACGATAGCACAACAAGAAAGTTTTTTTTTATTCTTTTTTGAAAAACTTCAAACTTCAAGAATTTTTTAGTAAATTTTACAATTTCAAAAGACTATTGGACTGAAATAAACTCTAACTTTGTTTTTCTCCGTTTTTTTTCCTTCTTATCCACACTACCTTCCTTCGTTGGGTGATTCTTCTCCTCCTTCCTTTTCCAAGAAGACGTCATCAACCAAGAACTTCAACAACAACTAGAACTCCCCATCAGCCAACTCCTCTACCATCGATTCATACCACAACATACAACACAGCACAACACTTCTTGCTCTAAAAAGCAAAGGAAATAGAAGAGGAGCGAGAGAGTTACTAGATGGACAAAGAACAATAATGGCCACTTGGATTCTTCCTAAATCTCACTAGGAGGGGAGAAAAGGGACCCAAGTAAGGAAATAAAGGTTCTTGTTCCCCACATACATAGTATGCTTGCTCTTCTTCTCCTTTTTTACCAACCAATAAGAACACATGAGAGACAAGAATATTATTTGTGGTGGTAATGGCAAACATCGGGGAAGCCACAGTAACCAAGGACAAAAGGAGGATGAAGGCCACGAGGAGGTGGCAACAGGTTGTCGGTGACATGTAACCTGAATCTAGGCTTAACGGAGATGGGATAGACTAGATCTAAACCTCACAGTGGCAAATAAAGCTTTGGACAAGCAAGGATGATGTTTACCTATGGGTCCACCATCGACAACGATGGTGCGACGATAGAGGTTCGAACACCGATAGGTACTGCTCTCTCTCTCTCTCTTTTGAGTTAAATCCTAAGCTTTGATATCATGTTAGGTGGAAAGAAAATTACGTATTACTTAATCATAACAAAGGATTACGATCTCCTATATATATGAAAACACATACTTGACCTATAAGAAACCTAATAAATGGATAACACAAAATCCATATAAGGATCCATTTACTCTAGCATTTACAATGTTTCAAATCAACCAAAAATGTGCCTCACATTGTGACCAGTTTAGAATAAATCACTAACCAAACCAAGGTTGTTAAGGCAATCGAGGTGGCAGTAAGAGATTTTTGCACCTAGGCATCTTCTAGGCACCAAAAACACATCAATGTTGTTCACACAAAGAACAAATATCCTTATGCAATTTAATGTATAAAAAGTCTTAAATCAACCAAAAAGTTCTTAAGATACTTACAAAAAATAAGAACAATTCATCAATTTATACATCAAATTTAATTAATTAATGATAACCTCAATCAATAATAACCAACACGAATTAAATTATATATGGAAAATTCTATGGTACCCATGGGCGATGTTTTAAATATCGGTTTCGTGCCGGACTTCAATAAATTGAAAAACAAATACGCGTCGATAAAATATCGGTATGTTGATGTCATGTCGGTGGAAACACAGTAAAAAAAATCCACATTTGTTTAGAAAACTTCCATATTGATGTCATGTCAGAGTTGTGTCGATAAATTGTAAATAAGACACGTGTCGATGAAATTTCGGCGACACGCATCGACATTTGGTACCATACCTATGGGATTATCTTACAGAGTTGCCACTACCTATTAGTAATTACAATTGTTTATTTATAACTATAGATCTATCATCCATATGTTTATTTGAATATGATGTCCAACAAAATTTTTGGTATCCATGTGAGTACTATAGACACACCCAATATATATACATTCTTTAACAAACAAGATATTCTCTTTGTAAGAAAACAGCTTCTAGTAAAAACAAGCATATATAATTTTACTGAAACAAGATATGCATCTAATGTATCACACAAGTTTCTAATACTAGATAAAGCTGAACCTTCTCTGGTGGTATAAATAGTTGGCCATTTGGTTTGGCAGTTCGAGTAGCAAGGCGAGCCAGTAGCAGGGTTTGAGCAATTCCAGCACTAGCACTACATCTTGTTGTCTGCACAATCTCCTGCCTAATTGTTGCCGCCAACACCTCAGGATCATTATTTGTGTCCGTGACATCCAAAAATGCTTCATCGCAACTAACAGCCTGTATTTTCACTAAAGAAGAATCAGCAACTTCATAAAGCAAAAGAAAACAGATCTGTGAGTCTGCAAAAACCTGCACTCTAGGGCAGTGCTTGTGCAAAATTTCATAGAATTGATCCGCGACCTGCAACAATACAAGAATTTACATTCTTAGGTACTGACCATACATGTTTAATAATGACTTCTTACGAGAGTGCATATGAGCCCATAGCTTAGTTGTTTGCATTGCCTCCTCCTTTACGAAGATAACAGACTTTGAAGGTATCAGGGAAAATAACCAAAAGTTAGGATCTAAATGTAAGTGCTACATCAAAGTGAGTTGGTGGGAGCCACCTCCAGAAACTTGCACCGCATGTTGATCCCAACATGACTCTTGATGAGGATGTTTGGATGATAAGTGAGGGAGAAAGTAATACCCAAACATGACATTTAAGATACTTGAGTATGTTTAGTCCCATACCAGATAGATCTGAGATAGGATATAAGAAATTGAGCTGTTATTAAAGAAACTAATGAATTAAGCATTTTGATCTGAGTTGGTGGGTTTAAAATAGCAATTTCACAAACTCTTCACAAATTGAACCAGTCTAGTGGGCTTAGGGTCCAGTCTTGACACAATTGTATTAGACAAATGGGAAAAAACTTTCCAAAAAAAAAGGTTCTTCTGAGAGACAAGTAAAATGTCTTTGATCGTCTCTATTTGTGCCTCTATTGAGGCGTTGAGATTAAATTTCGGGATTACTTAGCATGTTCTTCTATTGCCAAGATCCAATCAAAAATTGGAACTACATGAACCTCCACTGATTTACACAAAGTACTTAACTTGAGGATTAAAGCATGTAGAACATAAACATAATCAGTACATCCAATCCTCAACTAGAATGTTTGGCCATGATTCCTACTTAATTGAAGTGGTATAGAAGAAGTGTAAATTGTGCTACATGAGATGCCAGCACCAATCCAACTAACACAGAGCAATATTTCTGGCATGTGCTGAATTGCACCAAAAAATCAGGATTACCAAAATATTTCATGCTAGCATGACACTTGATATGTTGACATAAGTAACAAAAAGGTTCCATTAGATTCAATAGAAATCAAGATTAGCTATGTGTGACGAGATTTAAAAATGAAAAAAAAAATTATCACAGGTTTCAATTTATTTTTTTAGGTTTGTTTCTCTCAACCAATCCTAATTGGGCTTTGATTCTAGAAGAATGGAACCTACTCATGCTGATTATGGTTAAAACTAACACTAAATCCAATAAATTGATATTAATAGATTAAAAGGTAATACTTGCATAATTTACCTCTTCATATGCTTCAAAATTGTAAGGAAAAATAACGAGTTGGGAACAGAGGGCCTTTGCATCTCTCACAAACATTCCAGCCCTTACTCCTACAAAACAAACGATGTAAAAAAAAAGGAAAATGATGAAACAAAAGAGTTCAGAATTCAGAATAAAACCAAAGTGTCTTGCAGGATAATTTGCAGAAGATATCTCAGCAGTTCCTTTTGGATTATCAGAATGGCATACTGCAACAGGTTTATTAAGCAACTCAGGGAAGTTCCTAACAATCACTGATACAAAGAAACAATCCTGCAAAAGATATATATAAGATAATATACATCATTAGGAAAATTACAATAGGAATCGATTCCAATATAAAAACAACAAATATACACTAGGAAAATGATTCCAATTCATGTGTAGGAAACTTTAAAATGGACAAATAATAGATTTAATATTTGAGGCAAGCACTAGAACAATTTCTACTAAATAGCATTTCAGAAATCTACTATCCATTTTCAGAATGAATAGCTTAAGAGGTGATGTAGAAAATACCATATCTATATGAATGATAGCTCTTTTCTCAATAGAGAGAGGTTTGACATTATTTCCTTCAGATTTGGTGGCCAGAATTTTGTCAATGAAATGTTTACGGTATCGTTTCCTCCAGGTTCCAATAAAATGCAGCCTCGAGTTCTATAATGCAAATCGACCAAAATGGAAGCCATGGTAAGCACATGACCACTGAAGAAACCATTAAAATAAACTAAAAAATATCAGAGGCGCATAGCAACAACATGCAAGTGATCTAGTAAAATGAGAGAAAACAGAAGAGCTAGTGCACATTAGAAATGCTTGCTCAATTCAAGGAATCAGGAAAAAACTAGATTACAAGTAAAACATTAAAATTTGCAAAAGTGGGCTCAGTAGCTGTCTTGTACTCTAAACTCTAAAGATATCGAGAGATGGCCAACAGAAGTTCAAGACAGAGAACACAATTATTGATTGATTGAAGTAACAGTTAATGAGTGAATATGAGCCTCATCACACCTTTACCTCAAATTATTATGATGATTACAGTAGATACGTGAACCAGACACCAGTTATCGAAAGGGTCAAATGAGGAAAACACAAAAAAACAACTAAATAAATATGAATAAACATCCTAATTATGCTTTTTCATGCAAACCATAATAGAAAAAGGAATAGATGTAAGTAGATTATATGCTTGAACCACTCAAAAGAAATGCCAAAAGGACAATGACTTGATATAGCTCCCAGTTGGCAGAATACATAATTTTTGGATCACAAAAAATATTGAAACAATTTCCACATTATGGAACTGAAGTGTTGGTCTTTTAGAAGATAATACAAACATAGACCTCGTGTTGAAACCTTAAAGTAGTTCTCGACGAAATTAGAGTCATCAGGAGTTGAATGTTGCCAACGTCTATGAGGAGCAGAGTTGCAAATTAGAGTTCTGTCTTCATCAATATTTAGCTCATCACTTCTTATTTCAGATGAACTCTCCTCTCTAACATTAAAATTCTCTTCACTTCCCCGACTTTTGGTCTCAGAGAATTCACAATCAGCTGCCGTGTAAGCACCTCCCTTATATTTTAACAGCAAGACACCTGTTTCAGAATTCTCACAAGACTCAACTGGACTTTCAGCACTCTTGAAACTTGAGTTGTCTTTCAAATGAAAGAACGACGACAGCTTTCGTTGTTTGCAAGATTCAGTCAAGAGCTCATCCAATTGATATGGAGCCCCTGGTAACACAATCTATCATTAGACATAGTATCCAAAATAGAGCCATGGTGACACAATCAATCATCAGAAATAATATCCGAAACTATCATTGAAGCAAATTACTGTTCGAAACTCATATATCATAGTTTTCATGACATTAAAGAAAATCATTCAACTTAATGCCAAATTGGTGATAAATGATCTATTTGAAAGGGATACAGTTTATCATTTCTGGGTGGCTTTTGCAGTGAAAGAGACTGTTTTCGGCTACTGAACATTATTGGGGGGAAAGTGCACAAAGATTTGGACTGGAATAATCAAATAATTACTACGATAACCATTACATACTGGTGAGGTTGGTGTCAAAAGCTAAAGAATAAAATGTACCAGGGATATCATTGAGGAACCAAGGCATGTACCAGGAAACAATAAGTGGCAAATATTGTCCTATATCACTGAAGAACCGATCACAACATTGGCTAAACAAGCCGTAACAGGACAGAACCAGTCCAAACATTATGTAAGTGAGAAATATGGGTCTGGATGAACCAAGGCACACAGGATTATGACATTAAGCAAGACATTAAAAAAAACAAAATTCACATAATCTTCTCTCCTTACTGAACCCCTCCATTTCCATGATTAAAGTCTCAGATGGTAGCATCCACTGGTAGATTCTTACAGCAGATGCTACATTGAAGCAAGCGGCGACACCATCCATGCGAGAATACTGTAACAGTGTCGTCCTAGGAAGAAGCATCAAGAAGATGGCATGCCACAGGGGGGAGCAGCAGAACACTGAAGCAGCACTGGGAAATGAGGAGGTATTTGGAATTTGGGTTCAGATGATGTGTAAAAATGAGATACCGCTCAAGAAAAAGATGTGTAAAACTGAAATGGTTCGCCTCAATGAAAATCTGGTAAATTGGCAACACCAATGCGTGGGTGGTTGGTGTCATCCAAGGAGAAACAAACAAGATGCATTGAGGATGGAAAGAAAGTAGCAAAATGGTGAAGTGGCAACTATACAAACAAATGGCATGAAGTCTGTGCATTTATACCATGTATACAACAGAGTTGGTTGACCCAAAACAAAAATTCAGGTAAATCAAGATTTGTAATGGCTTTTGTATCAGCTGTGTAAAAAAACCAACGCCAGTGGCTAAAACCAACTGTTTCAGAATTTATACAAACAGCTCTATAGTACTTTATAGGACTGTAATTTCAAGACAGCTCGAAAATAATAGCTTTCATTAACTCTCTAGAAAATAGCATGGAAAAGTAATGAAATCTATAACAATTAATCGTGTACAACCAGCACACAGCACACGTTCATCATTCGTTTTCATGCATAGAAAAAGTAAAGAAATTCATTATTTCATAATAAATAATTTGTTTATTATTGTCATATTTTTATAGATATATCTCCTCATAGAATTTAGGCTTCAATGCAGCAATTGTCACTAATGAAACCACTTTATTAAGTGAATACTATATGTTTCCTAATAAAAAAAGAAGACACCAAGATACATGGATAAATGTATAATCTATTCACCAATGATAATTAGGTTGGTTATTTTTATGACTATATAAAAATCTTTCCCAACAATGGATAGAAAAAGAGGATGTCCTGGAAACAAGTGAAATAAATATTTTAGCAATACTTTCATGCATGTCAGATACTAGTTTATGGATGAGATTATCAATAAATTGATCATTACAGGCAAAATAAATCAAATGGTCACAAAGAAAAGCAATCAGTGATCAGCCTTCAATTTTATGACTATACTACCTCAGAATCTCTCATAACCATGGACAGAAAAGGAACATCTTGGAAGCAAGTGAAATAAATGTTTCAGAAATATTCCCATGCACATTAGGTACTAGTTTGCAGATGACATGATTGCAACTGATCATTAAAGGTCAATAGAATGAATAGATCTAAAGCCACAACAGAAACGATCAGTAAGCAAACTTCGATTTTTTATGGCAAAGACAATGAAATGTCTCTTTTCATATGAACATGGTTAAAGTTTTGTACATAAATGGAGATTAGAATGAAAGACAAGGAAAAAAAAAATAGTCTGAAGAACAACCCATCTTGTGAAGTAGAAAGTAGCAACTTATATTTCCCTGTACTCCATCCATCTAAAGTAATGACATAAATCAGAAGATTTATTCTTCTTTTTTTTTGGCTTAAACTTTGAATTTAAACTTCTTTAAGATTTGACAATTATTCTTGTTATTTTTCTGAGGTACCACCTGGGTCTATAAAACCAAATCAAGTGATGAAGCAGTAGTTAAATATCTTGAGAAGATTGAACCAATTTGGCAACAGGTGATTAAAAAATCCTTTTTACCAGGAAAGTGATCTTGATAGTTATTTAAAATGTTTTAGAAATGAGTTTGAATGGAATTGGATTAGTTTAAATAATCATCATTATGATCATTTGAATGCTAAAGTAATTTAGGATATTACAGACTTTGGGTAGATTTGATTTGCTTCAGAGATTTAGATATACTTTCAGTTTAACATATGTCAAGAACAAGCCAGTTCTGAATTACGAATTTAAGTTTGGTAATGGTTATCGAGTTTCTTCTTGTGTTTACTTCCTTTCTTCTCGTTGTTTCTTTCTCCAACTTGTCCACCATCAGATATAGTAAACAGTCAAGAATAGGATACTCTTTACAACATCAGGACTCATTTTATCAAGAGATTGCATCATTCACATAATCACAATGTTGTTGCCTTAAGTACGGTAAGGAACTTCAGAGAAGCTTACAACTCAAAAGTCTATTAGCTTCAAGTGAGTCCACGATCCACGTAGGTTTGACAACAGGAAGGCTTCTACTAAAGGATCTGCAGAGAGATTAGCAGCTGGTAATTTAGAAAAGAAACATAAACATAAAGATAAACAAAATTGAAATGGTGGAAAAACAAACAAAATGCGATCAGTGGTGATGAATTCAACACCTGAGGTTCGTCAACTTGGTGACGGGGAGATTTGTACAGATGACGTGAGTGACCCGGTGCCTGGAGAAGTAATTCTCGAACCTCCCCCCGTGCTTCAACATGTAGCCTCTGAGCTCCTGCCAGTGAGGCACATCTCCTCTTAAACAGGTGTTGGTACAAATCTACCTACGACGGGCGACGGAAAGAAAGGGATATGAAGGGTATGCAGACCTGCGCGGAAGGCACGGTGTAGCCATCGACAAAGATGGAGACTCCACGGAAGATACCACCACCATCCTTCTCGTCGGCCACAGAAGCGGATGATGATGCGTCGGCGTCGAACTGGTCGCGGAGCTTCCGATTCTTGTCGACCATGTAACTCCCGAAGTCTGTGAAAGGGGAATTCCGCCGATGGTAGTGGTGGTTGGTCTTCCTGGCAGAAATGGAGGATCTGGAGGAGGACGAGGAGACGGGGGAATTGGGATTCAGCCCCCATGAAGCGGAAGCAGAAGCCGTTGTTGTAGGCGGATTGCTCCTCTTCCTCGTGTTGAAGGCTGAGGAGGAGGACGACATGTTCGTTTGGACTTGGGAAAGGCAAGGAATATGGAGGGAGATTTTATGTATTATTTGTACATACCCAAGGGGTTTTCCCCTTTTTCTTTTATCTTTTTCTTTTCTTTTTCCAATAATTTTTCTATATTTTCATTATTATCAACACCTCTTTAGATTTATTTTACGTGCTATCTTGGATGGCTTGAAATCGTCCCGAATCGAATACACCTTCTTTTTTTTTACAAGGGCCGATCCAAAGAAGATGGAACCCAAAGTTTCGTTGAAATGAAATGTTTTCCAATCAGTTCATTGAACTTTAAAAAAAAATTTAATTGTATCTTTTTAGTTCATCGTTATTGAAGAAGGTTTTTGAAAAGTTAATGGATATTAACTTTTTAAAAAGTTATGAATATAGTGACAAGTTTTCCAATAATGTCTTTAGAAGTTGATTTTAATTACAACATAAACTAAAATAAGAACGATAACAAACGACAACAAGCGATGGCAACGATCAATCGACCGCCCACCGATCGGACGACGAATGCAACGGTGGTAGTCGATGGCTATGGTGGTGGCTAACGATAGTGGTAGTGATGGTGGTAGCATCAGTGGTGGCTAACAATGGCGGCGGTGTTGACCCACCACGGTGGACAACGGTGAGTCGGCGACGACGATGGTGGTGGCTATCGACGGTGGTTGTGGCTGCTGACAATGACAGCAGTGGTGATGGTAGTGATGGTGGCCGACGACGGTAGTGATAGTGGTGGTGGTTGGTGACAGTAGTGGTGGTCAGTAACAGTAGTGGTAGACGACGACGATAGTGATAGTCGACTGTAACGACCCCTACATCACTACCACTAAACCTAGTTATAAATTTCCATTTAATCATTTGTTTTATCTTTATTATTATCCAACAATTACACTAATAATGCAGCTAAGGCTAAGTACTCTCAACAATAAAATAAAACTAAACTAACACTCATCTGGATCTCTGATGTGTGGCGATGTGATTCTTCCTATATGTACTAGCAACTAACAACTGCCATCCTTGTCACGCCCCACATTTTCCATAATAATTTAAATAAATTAAATTACGAGAAAATTAAAGTTAAACAGAAAATATCTAACTAACAGGAATCTGTGTGTGCATCTAGGAGACTCCAAACTATATGCACTACGTTAATCCCCTGCATGACTGCACCTGCAAACCAAAAACACAAGAAAAATGCATGAGTGACAAAAGTCACCCAGTACGCATCCCAAGAAAACCCTAGAAAACAAAACTATAATTAATTTTTCTTTTAAATTCATTTCACAAACCATTTCTCAAAACCTCACGAATCATACCCACACTGGCCAAAACCACAACCAGGACTCTACTAGCCTAAAACCAAAAGCAAAGGCTTTCAATGGCCAAAACCACACACAATGAGTCGGGAAGTCCGGTGCCAGGCAACCAAAATCTGGCTATACATAGTCCACCGAGAAGCGACCACAGCTTTCTACACTGCCACGGTGACGACCACTATATGTAGAAGCGTTCATCGTCCCGCAGTTCTCCATTTATAGAGAACCCTCAAAAGCCAACCCCTCCCTGGGAAGGCTGTCCTATCTCTGAAGACACTACCAGCTACAGGGCACATGTCTCACCCGTAATAGCCACCATAGGGTACGCCTCTTCACGGCGTCCTCCACACGGTGCTTAGGAGGAAGTGTCATACCTCCACACCCGACGACACCCGAGCCTCAGTGTTCACAGCGACAGCAGAAGTATCATACCTCCCCGTCATGCCACAAGACACCTCAACCCGGGGACCACAACCCTAACCTCGAGACGATAGTTAAGGAGTCTCATACCTCCAGGACCTGACGCCCCTCAGCCTCAAGTATCTCTGCCCCCGACCTCAACCAGGGAGTCGCGCCCGACCACCCGAGAATGTCGTCACATTCCCTAGTCCCAACGACACGGTCCCACACTGTCTCGGCCCCCACAGAGAAAATCAGGAAAACATTTTCCAAAACAGGCCAACTATCTTTTTGAAATCCACTTTCCGAAACCATTTTCATATCTTTGAAAACTCTTCCAAAACCTCGGCAAAACGGCATATCAGGTGTCCCAAGGGACCACCACTGGCAACCCACAATCTCATCTTTCAGGGACAATACAAACCAATCCGAAAAATCACTACATTAAAATACATTTTCCAAAAATCCAGAAAAAACCCCAAAAATGCCTAGCAGACCCGCACAAGTCTGGCCCACGCCCTTGGCACTTTCGTCTGAATGCCAACAGTGCCTGGACCAAGGGCCAGAACAGCTACCGAACTCGCGCATGTGGCCCGCGCAATCAGCTCGCGCCCCTAGTATTCTGTCAAAATTCAGACGACCTGCAGTAAGGCACCCGGAAATCGCCCGGGGTGAGAGCTCCAATCAGACCCCTCAAACAACCATCAAAAAACTCGAATAAAACATATGTAGTAGACCCTCAAGTCTACTCCAAAACCCAACAAATAAAACTGAAATCCATTCACCATGCATCAAGATACAAAATCACAAAGGCATAAGGGTCAAAATGACCCAAATCTCAACCACCAACATAAATACCCATAAAAGCCACAATAAATTCCCAAAAATTCTAAAACATTAAATTTAGCCTAGATTACATGCATCCTAAGCATTTCTATCATTTTACATGATTTCTACACATTAAATTGGGGACACGTACCTAAAATGAGCTCCGACGACCCTCTAGTGAACTCCGGTGACCCTCCGGCGACCTTCCGGCAAACTCCTGCAGCCCCGTACGTCCACTGCCACTCCATGACCTCAGGGACGTTGCTCTGGAGCCTCTCGCACTGCCATGAGCCGCCACAAGCCACCACCTCCCGTCTCCCACTCTCAGGCCCTCTCTCTATCACCTGCACCCACCAGTAGACAAGACGGAGTGAAGAAGAAGAAGATGGAGAAGGAGTGGAGGGGGAAAAAAGAGGAGGAAAGGAAAGGTGGAAAGAAGAAGGCTCGGCTGGGGCTCCGGTGCGTCAGAGAAGGCTCGCCCCATGCACACGTTATATACGCAGGGGAGGAGGTCACAGTGCACCTGCCCACCAACATCCAGCATGCACACACCAGCCAGTCTCCAGCCACCCTTCAGCCTCGCTACACACAGCCCCATCGCCAACTCCAAGGCACGAACCAACGACTCTCCGCACCAAACACTCAACCACCAGCTGGCCCACAACGTGGGCCCCATGCGGACCCACACCTAGGCCTACAAGTACAGTGCCACAATGCACAGTGCCAACCATGTACAGGAACACACCACAGAAAGCCAACCCAAAAGCACAAATCTACACAACAGGCCTCAGAACAATAATACCCGTCTAGGAATAAAATTCATAAAATGTACATAATTACAAGAATGAATTTTATGGGTGTTACAATCCTACACCTGCCAAAACACACAAAACAAAACACACATGAGTGATCACTCAACGGTCACCCAACACACATTCTACCTACAACTCGGCTTTCTATAACGAGGACAGCCAAGCACAGGCATCACACTCGGATGCCGTCAAATCAAAAGGGCAATCTATCGACACTTAGCATACAAGCACTAGCATCCCTCTCGGATGTCGCAGCACCAAACCAGGCAGTCTACCACAACCCAACAGGCACAAAATTACAAAACCATTCTTTTTTTTCCCTTTTCAAAACCATGTGCGTGCACTTTTAAAACCTTTTATGCATGCTCGAAAAGGCTACTCTTGCCATCCCAAACCTAAAACCATACCAAAGCACAACTATAGAGACTCTGCTCTACACAATATGGTCTCTCCTGTACCCAAGCACAAAACCAAGCCATAGAGCCTCTACTTCCAAACCACAGAGCCACCACTCCTAAAACACTATGCCTCAATAAGCGCCAAAGCCACGGCCTCCTCTAGGCCGAGAGCCTGATTTTCTGAACCAGAACTTCGTACAAAACATAAACACAAACAGTGTGTCGAATTGCCCGGTGCCAAGCAGACAACACTAGCCACACGCAGTCCACTGAAGCGCGACCAACAACGTCTACACTGCCATGATGACGGCCACCTTATGCAGGAGCATTCACCGTCCCGCGATTCTCCCTCTTAGAGAATCCTCAACAAAGCCAACCACTCCTGGGAAGACAATCCTGTCTCTCAAGATCTTACCAGCTACAAGGCATGCGTCCCACCTACACTGGCTATCATAGGGTACGTCTCCTCACGGCATCCTCCACACAATGCTCAAAAAGGAGTCTCATACCTCCACACGTGACAACACCCAAACCTCAGTGTTCACAACGACACCAGGAGTATTATACCTCTCTGTCATGCAACAAAACACTTCAACCCGTGGACTACAACTGTAGCCTCGAAACGACAGTCAAGGAATGTCATACCTCTAAGACCCAACCAGCCTTAACCTTAGGTATCTCGGTCCCTAACGTAAACAGTAAGCATCAGAAAACTCTTTCCAAAATCATTTTCAAATCTGTACTTTTTTTTCTTCCAAAACTCTCTCTTGGAAAACCTTTTCGAAACCATTAAATATCATTTAAAATTCAAGAAACATTGTGCCCAACAGCGGTATAGAAACCAAAGGCCGAGAAACCACAAACAAAACACAACCTCGACAGCTCTCTTGTCAGGCTCAAGTAAAAACACCTTAGGAGTGTCTGGGTTCACGAGCACCATGCTCTACCCATGACCATAACCCAAGAAAACATCAACAAAAACATCCTCTGAGTGTCAAACCCACCAAGAAGACATCACAACAAAGCAAACACAACCAGAACTGGCACAAAGTGTAAGACACTAACTCGTGTCCCTCGAGAGCCCAACTAGATCGGCTCAAATACCCGGAACAGTGCCATTGAATACTCCATTCAATGCACCTCACACAAAAGCACACAAGCCCTAGACTTAGGGATGCTATCATTATCCCTAAAGTCTAGTCTAAACCATCTGGGAGATGAACCTATTATTTCTAAATCATTTCATCTTTTATTCTACCCACACTGGAGGTGGAATTTTGCTAATTCATTTTAGGCAAACCCTAGACTATTCCAAATGATTATCCTAATCATTTACATTTTAGGATTACCTACAAGGTAATGACTTTAATTAACAACACCTAACTACCCAAAAATCTAGGACAAAACCCACCTAAAATGGCCTTAGCCAACACGCACATCTGGGTCGCGCGACCAGCCTGTAGTCCAGGCATTCCACCAGAAAGCAGACAAACCCTAGGCTAGAGGCCAAGAACACTTACCAAACCCAAGCATGTAGGCCACGCGTTCAACCCACGCCCCAGGTACTCTATCAGATTTCAGGTAGAGCTTGAACCAAAAAGCCAGAAAATTTCTCTCAACTGGAAGCCTTGGGCAGACCAACCAAACAAACACCATAAAATTCTGATAAAATATATGTTGTAGTCTACCCCAAAATCCAATAAACAAAACTGAAATCCATTCACCACACAAGGAGAAATGAATTTCCAAGCACAGAGAGGTCAAAAAGGACCCAAAACCAACAACCACCATAAATGGCTATAAATGCCACAATAAATCATAAAAAATTCCTAAACACATTCCAAGCATTCACACGCATGCAATTTACACTATCATGCCCTTAGACATCAAATTGTAAATTAAAAGAAAGCTTAAGGGGTGCGTACCTCCACCGAAGGCACGACGGCGACAAACAACGCAATGACGGTGCACCTCCCTCCTTCTCCGACCACGGACTGCTCCGATCCTCCTCCTTCTTGTGATGAAGGTACGACGGCAGCAAACTCCTCCAGCCACCTTCCTCTACCCTACTATCTCAGCCCACTCTCTCGACCATCCCTCTCTCCCTCTCTCTCTCTCTCTGATCTCCCTCCCCCTCATCTCTCCCCGTCTCAAATCTCTCCCTCATCTCCCTCTCATATCTCGTTGGCGTCCCAAGGAAGAAGAAGAAGAAGAAGAAGAAGGGGAAGAAGAAGAGGAAGGCACGTGGGCGAGTAGGAAGAGAGAGAAAAAGAAAGAAAAGAAGAAAAGAGGAAAAGAAAGGAAAAGAAAGAAAAGAAGGAAAGAAACACAACACTAGACTCAACCACGTGACTTTCCACATCCACGTGACTCGTGCCACCAAGGACCCGCCACCAAACCTCTACTGCCCAGAACAAACCCACAAAACTCTTATAAGGGTTGGCACAACCACACAATACTAATAGGCTAGAAACCTATAATCCAAGCGTAAGATACTACTGAGAACGTGTCCCACACTAGACACTGGGACCCCCAATGCCCAACACACCTGAATTTCACCTTAATTATCTGGTCAAAGTACTACTTCTAAAACTACGTCGTTACATTAATGACAGCAATGATGATGATGGTCGACAAGGGTGACAACGGTGGTAGTGGCTGACAATGGTGGTGATGACCGATGACAGATGGTGGTGACATGATTGGGAATGGACGACAAATGACAACAATGGTGAGAGTAATATAGTCTTTTAATTAACTCATAATTGCTTATTGAACATACAAACCAAACAGGCTTAGAGAAAACTACATTGGAGATCCAGTCCAAGCTTGTCAGATTCTTCGAGGTAAGAGTGCAACTAAAACATTTGGCCTCTTGGACCTATCGTTTGCTTTGCCTATGACTGGAAGTAGATTGGATATCACTTACTAAGGATTTGTTGGGTAAAACTTCAACTTTTGAACTAAAATGTAGAAACTAGCTTCAGCTTAAAAGCAATCATACCTTAACTTTTAGAAATGTAAAGAAATTACTATTTCAAAAATTGTATGATTCTTAAAAGTTGATAATGTTTAGTAGAACTGTTAGATCATTGTAAATTCTAACTAGAAGCTACATACTCAAAAACTATTTAAAAGCTTTACCAAATGGACCCTATCAGTTTGACCTGATTTATTGAGAGTAGGTAATCCATTGACCCATTATTCTCTGTAATGAACATATACTCCTGGAAATCCACTTCTTCTTATTTGTTAGGGATTAAAGTGTTGGCTTTATTAGCCTTATCTTGATTTTGATGATAACAAAAGACTAATGTGCTTTATGAGAATATTTCATAGTTCATATTTGCAAAGAAGATCATTGAAAGACTCAGAAGATTCAAGCATAAAAGGGACAATATTTGAAGAAGAAAAAGATCCATGTGCTACCAAGAAGAATTCAAGATGAAGGAAAAGGAGAAGAAAAA
>JAMKQA010031614.1:0-17745 GCA_024699735.1 Posidonia australis
GAAGGTGTTAGGCACCCTCGCACGCCCGATAAAATCGGTCTTCTATGATTTCTCCAATGAAATGTTGGCTTTTCAGCCTCTTGCTATACGCCCGAGGGCGATATGCCATGCCATGTTTAATGCCTTATGCTAATAGGTGCATGATGTGCGGGGTGTGTCCTATGCTCAGAAATATCACTCTTTTATCCCGGGTCAAGTGTATAATGCAAAGATATTGCATAAGCATAATCAAAGTTGTATCATTCTGAGTGATTTATCATCATCGCTCTATATGCAAATGCGAATGCATAAAACATAAAAGAAACGAAATGTGCCTTCCTAGTAAATTCAGGAGAAAAACCATGGAAAATCCGGAAGAAAGCGAGCCGAGAAAGCATGATAAAAGATCATAAGAAAGCATGTTGTATGCAGAAAACAGGGTAGTGTGTTGGATTGGTGTGCCAGGTTGGTGAGTCAATCTGGTGCGCCACCTATGTGCGCCAAGGTGGGCCAGAAAAGTGGAGAGTTAAAACAGAGCAGATATGCAATGTCAAATCTTAACAAAGATGCATTCAGGAAAGCTGAAATCTCTGAAAATGCATTCAAGAAAACTTGTAAAGCCTTGAGGAAACCGATCAAATGCATATGCAAGTGTTGGTGAACCCTGTGTTCAAGGGCTAATAGCCTCACACAAGGCTACCCTAAATGCAACTAGAATGAAGAAACCAGATCATCCCAGCCTCTGGATTATGGGCTGGAGCACAAGCTTTCCGGGTAGGATAAAGCGTGCAAAATGCAGCCTACCAGAGTGGCATGGGTCGATCAAACGGATAGGGAAAATAGAGCAAAAACCCATAAATCCGTAATAAAATGCGATTGGGCATAATCATGGAATATTAGAGAATCACTGAAAACATAAATCGCAATGGAAATCATCTGAAGAAAACATGAAAACATGCATACAAAATGTCCTCTGACCAGTCTGTGCAGCAGAGACATGCGCCAGGCTAGTGCTCTGGTTAGGTGCGCCAGCCTGGTGCGCCTGGAAGGTGCGCCAGAATGGTGCGCCCTAGGCAGTTCTGGTTCAGACTGTTATCGATCCAGAACCCAACCCAGAACTGAACAGAGGCTACAATGATATATGCAAACAGCATGATGCAGATGTCATGGCTAAATACTAGAAACATGATGTGAGTGCAATGGGATAAGATACATCATATAAAGCATGCATTAAAAATGAAACATGTTGATGGTTCATGCATGGATGTAAACATGCAACATGCTAAAGACATGGATATGTGTTAATCATGGCATATGAAAGCATATGAGAGCATATGGGTGCATGACAACATATTATGCAAAGAAAAAAGGATATGCAAGCTTATGCTAGATAAAAAGATGATAACATGGAGATTATTTAGCATGAGACTAGCAAAATATGTTTAAAACAAGATTTCATGAATCATAGAGCAAAACATCATATATTATGAACTTTAAAGCATGTCATATCACATTTTAAGAAATGACATTTAAAGGAAAAGGAGGTGGTAGAAAGCCTACCTCTTATGATGTTTCCTTCTTGAAATACCAGAAATAAGATGATCCTTGTTGCTTTGGAAGGACCAAGGTTGCTTTAGGATGCAAGGAGGAGCTCCAGAACACAAATATTGGTTGTTGGGTTGAAGGAGGAACTCATGCAAAAACTTGCTTTAGTGCAGATCTGTTTCTCAGACTTCAGCACCAGAGTTTTCTCCCAAAGAAAGGTGTCTTGGAATGGCTGCTATGGGGGTCCTTTTATAGGGATCCAAAGAGAGGTTACTCATGAGAAACAAAGGGTCTTGCACACAAAAAGCCTCGAATATTCGTTGGCACATTCGTTTGCAAGAGTAACAGCCCGGAAGATGGAAGGTCAGCAGCCGCAGCTAGGCGCCTGATTGGTGAGCCAGTGATGTGCGCCTGATTGGTGAGCCAGTGATGTGCGCCTACTTGGTGAGCCGGTGATGTGCGCCTGGAAGGTGCGCCTGTGAGGTGCGCCAACCCAGCTCACATAATTCTGGACTCTGGCTTGCTAATAGGTTTGGGGCTCGGTTAAAGGCTGATCACATCCAAAGCAACATGAGGATACTTATCTCTGGGTTACCTCAAAATCGGGGTGTCTACAGTATCAAAGTAGATCTTACCAAGTTGGAGGCAGTGAGTAGTTGGGAGAGGCCCAAGACAGTATCAGAGATCACAAGCTTCTTAAGTTTAGCAAGCTATTACAGGAAGTTTATTAGGGAGTTCTCCTCCATAGCTGTGTCTTTGACAGAGTTGACGCAGATGAGAGTTCTGTTTATTTTGAACGACGATTGTGAAGCGAGCTTTAATGAGTTGATGGCTTGTCTGGTTTCATCTCCTGTGTTGACTTTGCCTTCTAGAAGTGGTGACTTTACAATTTATAGTGATGTTGGGTTGGGTTGTGTTCAATGTATCATGATAATGTTATAGCATATACTTCTTACCAGTTGAAGTACCATATGAAGAACAATCCTACCCATAATTCCGAGATGACTACTATAGTGTTTTCACTCAAGCTTTGGCGACACAATCAATATGGAGAGTAGTTTGAGGTCTTCACTAATCACTAAAGTCTGAAGTACAAATTTACCCAGATGGACCTCAACATGAGGTAGTGTAGGTGGGTGGAGTATCTAAAGGATTGCGATTTTACTTTGTTCTACCACCCATGGAAGGCAAACATGGTTGTCGATGCTCTCAGTCAATTTACACACATGATGGCGAGCCTAATGGTCAAGGAATGAATCATGTCGGAGGATCTAGTGGGTTGCAAGCCCTAGAGTCAAGCTCAGGGGATGGTTGGCACCTGGGTGGCCAACTTGTCTATCCACCCCAAGCTAGTGGAGTTTATCGTTGCTTGTTAGCAGTTGGATACTTTTGTTCAAGTTGTTTTCGAGAAGCTTGAGGTTGGAGGAGAGCCTCATTTTTCTATTAAGGCATATGAAGAGCTGAGATATGATCTACAACTATACGCACTCTAGTATGAGGAGGCCAGGCAAAGGTTACTAGACAAAGCTCATCGGTTCAATACACAATTCATTCTGGAAGTACAAAGATGTATCGGGGCTTGAAGAGGAAGTTTTGGTGACCTGGCATGAAGAGAGTAGTTATTGACCATGTGGCAAAGTGCATGACTTGCCAATTGGTCAAGGTAGAGTATTAAAAGCCTAGAGGAACTTTGCAACCTTGCACATTCTTGTGTGGAAATGGAAACACATATCCATAGATTTTATGACTAGTTTGCTACATACCAAGAGAAAGAACAACATCGTGTGGGTGATTATTGATCGACTAATCAAGTTTTCACATTTTCTTGTAATCTGGATGAATTTTCCAATGCATTGATTGGCAAAATTGTATGTGTCAGAGATTGTTCGATTGATGGTGTTCCTATGTCCATTGTGTTTGACAAAGGCACATGGTTTACTTTAAGGTTCTGGAGGACTCTGTAGGATACTTTTGGCGTGACAATCAATTTTAGCATGATGTTCCATCCTTAGTCAGATGGTCAGACAGAGTGGACCATCCAGACAATGGAAGATATGCTGAAGCATGTTCCTTGGACTTACAAGAGAGTTAGAAGGTTCACCTTCCATTAGTGGAGTTCGGCTACAATAATAGCTACCAGTCTAGCATTGGGATGACATCATATGAAGCCTTATGTAGGCCATATAGATTGCTAATTTACTGGAGTGAGGTAGGAGAATGACAACTCCTTGGTCTAGAGATCGTGTAGTTGTATGCAGATAGGGTAGATTTGATATGCAAGAGGCTAGTAGTTTCATAGAGTTGACAAAAAAGTTATGTTGAATGGAGGCGGAGACTGTTGGAATTCTTGGTGGGAGATTATGTGTTTCTGAAGGTGTCACCGACCAAAGGCATGATGAGGTTTGAGAAGCATAGGAAGTTGAGTCCTCGATATATTGACCCATGTCAGATCATGTAGAGAGTTGGTGAAGTTGATTTAGACACCCTAATTTGATAGCCACTTCAGATAGACTTGCCAGCATAGCTCACTCAGCAATGATGAGACAATCCTCAGCACCAAAGCCCTTTTCACACTCCAAATCAACCTAAAATCTTGCAAAACCACTCAAAACCAACCCAAAACCCAACACCAACTTCAAGCCCTAGCCAACCCATCAACTTAGGCCCATTAGTATCCTAAAAGATAAAAAACCCAGCCCAAAACCTAGCCAGCAAACACTGCACTGGCCTAGGTGCAACTTCATGGTGCGACTGATCGGTGCAACTAGGTAGCGCAACTACCTAGCATGAATCGCCGACATTAATGGTCAGCAAAGCCCCCTATGACAGTATTTATAGCTATTGCATCTACTCTATCGTAGCCCTTCACCAGTGCTTTCGATGCCTATGCGTCGCACGGCCTCCTGGCATGCCCTCGCCATGCCCTGCTTTCCCTGCATAGCCTGCCACATCCCCACACACACGCCACCTCCATGACAACTCACTGAGCATTTGTACTTTCCTGAGAAAGTGCAGCAATGGCATTCCCTAGACTCGAACCACTAAACTCCTTGGGTAGGCCACTATGTTCCACCATTGCACTAGAGCATTCCCTGCATCCTCGGCCAATGTGGAGCATTCCACGACCTCCTCCATTGTTGACCTCCACAACTCCCTCTCAGCCAAACCTCTAGCCACCCAAACTACAACTGCATTGCATACCCATAGTGCCTTTAGTATCCCAGCAAGACTCCTCACTCGCCTCCATCATCGTCGAGCTCCAATAGCCTAGACAATGTTGTTGTGAGTCGCCACCAGGAGGTCAACCATCACACGCACGTGGTGAGCATGCATTCAGCCTTGTGTCTCCGTGTTTGTTTCCTTTTCGTTTCTTTACTATTGCATTGGTGTTTCCCTACATTTCCCGAATGTTTTCACTGTATTTTCACCACCAATCATGCATGGCAATTCGGTTGCTAGCGATGGGTTTCCTCTGCCCATGTTTCACCGAATGGCCCATGAGTATGATGGCACCCATTCTAGGTGTGCCTTCGCCCTCGCCTCTCTCCACCAAGCCATTCTTGAACGTTCTCTGATGCTCACGGCCATATCCATGGCTGACCGAGCCTCTGAACTTCAGCTAAGCTCAGTCAAGATGGTGGAAAGGCCACATTGCATGCATCACACTCTGCATTGCATCCTCACACCTCTTCTAGTTTCCTCTGGCTTCTAGAAATGCCAGAATGGCCTGTTACAACTGGCAGCCCATGTTCACTGCAATCATTGCCGATGGAACCCATCGATAGTAGAGGGAGATGAGTGGAGCGATCTAGTGCATCCCTTAGCTCTTTCTTTGCACCATTGTGTTCCTCATAGTCTACTCATGCTTCTCGTGCATTGCATTCATCGTTTGCATGGCTTCATCTCACCATCGTGCAATGATAGAGTTTGGAGCTTCTCTGTAAATGGCTCTAGCACACCCCGATAGCGTAACATCTCAGCGTAGGTAGCTAGAGTAACTTGCAGGTGCAAGTTCTCAATGCAACTACCCAGCGCGATTTGCCAACACAAGTCGTTGGATTCAGAGCATTCTCCTGAGTTGAGCACACTATGCTTTGTTTCTCTAGCTTGTTTTCTCACACGATCTTCCCTACATTCTTGCATTAGGCCTTAAGCATTGCATGATTTTGCCTACATCGTGTATTTTCCTTGCGTTTTGGCATACCACATCCAACCATCATTAGGCATCACGTATTAAGCAACAAGCAAGCACATCATAGCATTAGCCTCACATGCGAGCGATTAATCAAGAATGACCGATTTGTTGGGTGTACGGGATGTCTAATACATTCCCCATACGTAACAAGAGTCTTTACCTTTTTTCTGGCTCATAATGACCAATGTATTGCATCTATTAGGCATGGAGCACCGCATTTTCAATATTGCTTTGTTTGCTTGCATTTCCTATATTCGATTTTCCTCATCTTCTGATCCAAATAGATTAAGTGGTGACTTTGCATTTTCCCTATCTTTTTACATTCATGTTTTTGGTGTTTTCGTGTCAACTGTCTTTTCTCGGATTCACTACTTCGCCATGGCCTTATCTATTTCTTGTGCACCTCGATCGTGTAGGGTCTTCTCCGTGGACATGGCATAGGAACTGATGACTCTGCTAGGGATGCAGACTCTAGCTTTCACTTTGGCTTTTCACTTGTGCAACTTTTGTTTTTGCCCGCCTTGCTTTGCATATGCTTGTTTATCACTTTTATTTGCATTTGTCTATCATTGTACGCTTGCTTCTACATGCCTTTTACATGCTGAGTGTCTTCCTTACACACTTGCTTTGCCACCTGCATTCGCACATGCCATGCTGCCTGCCTGTTGATGTGATGGATGTTTTCTCTTTTCATCATCATATTAGCTCAACACACACACATGCCATGCACCTACCTTTCCTTGTTGGCTGTTGCTTGCTTCCTATACTTGGGTGTTTTTTCCCTATTGCACTTGTCGTCCTAAGGAAAGTAGAGATGTGTTTGCTTCCCTCTATTAATCTAAAACCAACAATAATAAAAACAACATTTAGGCAGAACTAGAGACTTCAATGCACTCTCTTCCCTATCTGGCTTAATAAAACACGCAAGTAAAACACACAAAGCATATCACATGAATGAGCATGTTAGAAAGCATGCATTTTCTCCACTCTTGTGTCCACCCATAGTCTAAGAAGGACAACCCTGGTTCCTCATTCTATGGCTTGGACATGGGACAGGTAGCTAGTCTTTCCACCTTGTCTAGGGTCACGTTGGTGTTAGTAGAGGGTACAAGTCATTGCTACTGTAGGAGTCAAGGCCACCAATGTACTACCTATTCATCACTTATGCTTTGGCAAGGATTTAGAATGGGAACCTTACTTTCTAGCCTCAGTTAAACCCATTGGCCATGAGAGGGTCCTAGGTGGACAATCCGCTTGGGACATGCATTGTGATAGAATGCATAATAAGGCACTCATCTGCATCATGTGCCATTCATGCCATCTCAACAACTTGCATTGTGTCCCTGTTGTAGGTTATGACACATGTTGCTTCTTGCCTATTTTCACAAGTAGCTTGTTGTGAGGTCCACAGCTAGGAGCTTGAGTGTCTCTATCGTAGGTAGCTTCCCATGGTCTCTCTTCTTGTCCCTGAGTGATTGTCGCTTTCTACCATAGCATGTCTTAAAACTCATGTGCCTGCATTTGGCTGTAACCCTATTCATACCCCCTTGTGGTCTGCCATGGCTTAGTAAACCAGTGAGCCTCATCTGCTGCTTCGGAGGGGATTCTAATTTTGGTCCCTCCATCTCTTCCTACCGCTCTTGTTGCTCCTTCCTTGCCTTGTGAACATCTCTTACATGTGCATGAGGATTTAGTGCCTCCTGCTTTGCGACAATGGCAGACCATAGTCGGTCTAGAGCTTGTCACTGAATTTGCTTTGATGACTACAACTCAACCTTCAGAAGTGCCGCCTATCGTCCCTTCCTAGGGCCTCCCTACTTCACAAATCCAATTGGCTATGGATGCCTCTCTTGTACGGTCTCTCCTAGTTGCCTTTTCGACCCTCATGCCCCCTTTTGCATCCATGCCCTTACTTTCTAACTTGTCTCTCAATGGGTCCCCTACCATGCAAGCGCAACACCTGTTGGCTCTTACATAGAGGATGCGTGGCATGGCTCTTTCCCTCAATCCTACCTTTGTTTCCTTTGTATCGACCTCCGAGGTTCTGGTGTGTCCTACCTTAGCCCTGTAGGCTCACTTCACTACACTTTTTCCTTTGTCATCGCCTCAGCTCTTTATAACTCCAACGATGGCAGCGCCTTCACTACCTCCTGCATTCACACAACACTCTACATACTATACAACTTCGTCACTTGGTGGCCTTCCCTTCGGCTCGACAGGAGCATAGCATCCCTCGAGCACATTGCCCTATGCCATGTTGGTGCAATAGCTGCTGCTTCCACACTCTACATCACACACCACACAACATGCTAGCTATCCATCTTCTCTGCATCAGATACAAGCCCCTGCATACATTCCACCATAGCACTCAGCATCATTGCATGGGTATGCTATCCCTTATGCTTTGACACCAAGAAGCATGAGGGTGGATCCAAAGGAGCTTTTGCATGTGACCCATACAGCATATGCGGCACCTACCCCAACTACACCAGTCTCGATAGTAGCAATCCTAGATGCTCTTCTTGCTAGGATGAGTGATCTAGAGAGAGCACTTTGCCAAGTGTAAGGCGGGGACTGCCAGTAATACCAGTTCTAGGACCTCTATTACTTTCCAAAGGCGTCACTTCCTCTATATTTTCACATCCCAAAATTCAAGAAATATAATGGTAGAGGTTGCCTCATATCCCATTTGAAGGCATTCTGTGGAGACCTCGTGTAGCTTTAGGATGACAAGAGGCTTTTGATCCACCTATTCTAGAAGAGTCTGACCAGGCCTATCTTCATGTGGTTTACTTCGTTGGACATGAACATCATCCAAACTTGGAAAAACCTTAGCCAGGTATTCCTAAAGCAATATACCTTCAACCTCAACTTGACCCCTAAGTGTGAGGATCTGGTCGCAACCCAACAGAGAACTCACAAGCCATTCAGAGAGTATGTCGGTCGCTGACATGCATTACCCTCCCATGTCAAGAATAGGCCTTCTGACATGGAGTCTATCGAGATCATCATCATGGGAGTGTAGCCAACAACCAAGACTTTGCTTAGCATTCAGCCCATCACATCCTTTGCATTCCTGATTTGAGCTGGCGCTCGCATGGAAGTATCATTGCGAAGTGGGAATTTCTTCACACTCTTTGCTAGATAGGCCACCGTTGCTGATAGCAACTATAATGACAGCAACGTCATCGACATCAGCTACTCTAGGAAGGCGACCATCGTGTACGTCGAGTCCTTAGTGATGCTTGTTGAGGCAAAGTGTCAATCTAACCTAGATTAGTTAGCATTTGCATCTAGCTCTCCATAGACTACATACACACATTCAATCATCGAGCTCGTGCATCACATCGCACCTACTCAACGGGGACTGCAACTATGGCAAAAGTGACCTCACTATGCTAAAAGCGACTACACCCCACTTGTCGAGCTATTGAGCGTCACTTTCCCTAACGTTGAGTCATTTCTAAGGCTCTTAAACCCTTGCCCTTTACTGAATCCAATCCCTTGATGGTATGAGAGGAGCATGTACTATAGATTCCATCATTGTGCTGGGTATTCAAATGATGGTTACATCACTTTACGTGATGTCAACCAAAATTTGATCGACTGGAAGGTCATCAACATTAGTTTGTAGGGGGTAGAACACACACACATGCACTTACACCTGCACCTGCACCTGCATCAGTGCACGTAGACCGACCTGACACATCATTGCCTGAGCTTTCGGGCTATGAGGATGTCATAGGAATAGGGTCTTCTTCCTTTCAATTGTCTATTCTGCTTCCAACTTCTCCCCAACGAGTCCTGCTAATCTCATTAGTCCATTTCCTCCCTTGGTTCCTGACCTTTCCATAGGGGGCTTGGCCTAGTGTTGGCCCACCTATTGTGTGCCAATGCGACAATAAGACTACCAGCACTTTGGACCCCTAACAGTAGACTCAGCCAAAACAACTTTGACAGCAGCAATAGTTTCAACAAACCCATCCACAATTTTCTCGATAATTCCGAAAACACTATCAGAATAGCCAGTGACCCCAATAACATGAATAAAGTAGCCAGTAGCAGGGATTGGAGTTGTATCCTTTTCTCCTATTTGTTCTTTGCTATTTCGTCTTTTGCATCTTCATCATGCATCAAACAAAAAATTGAAAAATCAAAAGTCAAAAAAAGAAAAAAAAACGTCTTGCATGCCAACTTGACCCAATGACGAAAATCGGAAAACTCACCCACATCAAAATGGATTGCACTTCCATAGTTGACACTACCCAGACGACCAAGTAGTGAGGGAGCCACCACCACTGTGAACCGAACAAACTGCCCAAACCTGCAAGGGCCCTGTATCTCCAAGAGGGAGATAAAATGCTAAGGTGATTGAGCACATGAGAAAAAGAATATACATCCGCATGAGCATATAAAAAATAGAAGATAGAAGGCGAAGACAAGAAGACAGTCCAAGAGTAAGAGGCATGCAATGTAGTTTTACCCCTACCATACCTTGGAGAGGAGTCGAGCATGCACTTTGGAAGACCACACCTTCAAGGGACTAGCCCCCCCTCCTACAGCAAATGCCTCCAACCAAGACTAGGTGCTTATTACCTCTGAGTCAGGGATAGAGCAAGCCCATGCGTTTATAAGGGAGCAAAAGAAAATTCAAGTATCTTAAAAAAGTAGGTGCAAGACTCCAAAGAGTTTGGCATGGAGCCTAGTCCGTCTCACCACCCAGCACATTAAACCAGAACACCACCACCCACCAACGGGACCACCCACAGCTTGTGAGTCTTGGCAGGGTCCTTTGAATCGAGGATGTCCTCCCCTATCAGTAGGCATGTAGCTTCCTAACATGATTGAGGGCAAGCAAACAACAATAATAACTGCACTTAATCAATAAAGCATCATTACCAACTAAGACAATAAAAAGCACCTCTGATCAAGCAGCTTACTTGCTTGCTCGCAAAATCTACGCCCAATAATCATTTTAGTTTGCTTGCTTGAGCCCCTTTGCTTGCATATGCATTGCCTTGTAGGTTTTCACTAAGTGTCTTCAACTAAGGGCATTTCAGCTACTTTGTGGTCAAAGCACACATTCATCAAGGGCGCTTGTCATTGCACATGCTACTAAGACTTGCAGAATCAGAAGCATGACAATGATTCCCACACAATAGTTCAAGTTCCACAAACATTACGGGGGAATGCTCGACGATAGCACAACCCCAGTACAAAATAGCAAGAACATGATGGCTGAAGAAGCAACAGAGCAGCATACATTCTAGGCTTGCAAATTAGAGGCAGATTGCAACCCCATCAAGGGCCCAAAGTACCTCAGCATCATCTTACCTTCTGAGAATAACTTAGAATCACAGTCGAACATGCATGCCTCTGGATAATCTAGGAAGCATGTGTTATCCCTTGCCTCACCTTGCATCAGCTTCAGCAAGTTTGGTGGTTCATAGTGCCCCGCAATCGTAGCTTGAGCCCCACTTCTGTCTTTTTATTTTCCACTCCCAACTGATCCCGTTCGCCCACAACATAGGTGGTCTATGATGATCGACATGTTTGCATCGTGCCTTTCCTTGGCAAATCATCGCGTATCTGATATGAGACCATTGCACACCCTTGAGTGGTGTTTGGCATTCCCTATGGTAGCTCGATTTGATACCAGGGGCATCTCATTCTCACCCTGGAATCTCTCGACCTGCCCTCCAACTCCTTCCATCACCATCTGTCCTTCAATATCAACGACATTTCAGCTGCCTTGTGGTGTCATCCTTTAATACCGAAGGCATCTTGACTGTCCTTTAGTATCATCTCATCAGCATTCGAGCTAGCACCCTCAATTGCCACAGGATTGTCATCAGACCTTTGCTACCCCTTTTGATGCGGTATTCCCATTTACAGTCTCTCCATCGATACAAAGGGCATATCGACTACCCTTCAGTGTCTTCTCGTCCGCATTTGGGTTGGCACTCCCAACTGCCACCGAATCATCTTTAGACCTCTGCCACATCTTTGGATGTGGTATTCCTAATACATTCTAGCCCCTGTCCACTTTGGGTTGGTATCCCAAACTACCTAGATGACATCCGTCATAAGTCACTATCTAGTCAGCGAGCCCATCAACCATGCCATTGCCCCCTTTCATCCTTTGCCTCTTTTCCTACTACCACTCATGTAGACAGAGTCCTTGCTTGCTTTTGGATCTCTACTCCAAGAGGACGAAGTCTAGCTTGTCTTCTTTTGCGACTTTGATCCGTGTGGACAAAGACCTTGCTTGCTTATGGATCTTTGCTCTAGGTGGACGAAGTCCGGTTAGCCTCTTTTGCGACTTCAGTCTGCGTAGACGAAGTCCTTGCTTACTTTTGAATCTTTGCATCGGATGGACGAAGTCCAGCTTGCCTCTTTTGTTGCTTCGCTCTGTGTAGACGAAATTTAGTTTTCTCCCCTTTTCTCTTTGATTTGATATCCCTAACTATCTGGGTGACACCATCATTCATCTGAACGACATCCGTCAACTGTCATTGTTCCAATTAGAAAGCCCATCAGACTTGCCATGCCTCTCCTTTCTTCGGATTGATTACTCTAACTATCCGGTGATGAGTCTATCAACTTATCAGGTTGATAATCCTAACTATTAGTGTAACACCCCGAACCCGGCACGTTACCAAAATCATAGTATCATAAGCAAACTTACACTAATTACAATAAAATTAAATAACTGTAACTAAGCCTCACCTCCAGGAAACAATGTGCGGCTAGAAGCTCCAACTCCGGCATTGGAACTCGACTGTACACGATCTGCACCTAAAAACCAAACAAGCACGCATGAGTAACATCTAAGTCACTCAGTACACGCCCAAACACACAAACCACAAAATCTCTGTAAAACTATTAAACTCAGCTTTTTAATTTTCAAAGATTGGTTTTCTTTTGAAAATCTACTTTTCCTTTTTAAAACCTCAGTCCCTTTTTCTCTTTGTTTGAAATCACTTGGGAATTTAATCCCAAATCCAACCTCTTTTCAAAACCCATCTTTCTTTTCTTTTCAAAACATTTGGAAATTCATTCCAAATCACATTCTCTTTCAGGAACACACATTTTGCATTTTCTTTTACAACATTTGGAATTCATTTTCCAAAACATGACCTTTTTCAATACTTGGGATTTCTTCCCAAAACCAAAATCACTTTCAAAACTCATATTTCTGACCAAAAGTAGCCTAACACACAATGCCTCTCAGGCTCAAAAAAAAAATCATAAATACCGACTGGTAACAAGTTAAAACACAATTCTTATTTTATTCTAGGATTTTAGGACCATTCATAAGTTCAATCCCAGAAAAATCTCATTTCTTTTCATTTCTCAAAGTCACATTCTTTTATTATTCATTTCCACTTTTCTTTACTGATGTTACCTTGATCAGGGGTAACCAGGCACACAAGCAGTAGGTGAGGACATTATTTCCCTTACCTCCCTGCACTGCTGCGGTGAAATTCCCCGTGCGGGATGCCACCGCCCCAGCCAATTGGCCTCTATTCTTTCATATATGCACAGGGATACGTCTTTGTCTGACACCCACTCGGTGACCTGAACAACTAGGTGCAACGACCCAGGCTCAGACTACACCGTCGATGACCCGAACAACTACATTCAACAAACCTAGGCTCAACCTACACCGTCACGAGCTCGGTGACGCGAACAACTAGGTTCAATGACCTAGGCTCAGCCTACACCGTCTCAAGCTCGACAACCACAGTCATGTCTGGCAACTGGTTTCATTGGAGCCTCATACTCCTACCTCGTTGTTGATACCAACCCTCATGGTTCCTTAACACATTATTAGTGTTTCATTTTCAAAACTCTTTAAGCCTTCCTTTTCAAAACCATTTCCATTCCATTCCATTCTTTTTCATTGCAGGAATCTATTTTCCATGCAATACTTGACCCTCCACTTGGGTCCCAATTCAATCCTTGAAAAACCATGTGTTTTAAAATCACAATTGGTTCTTATGCCTAAAACCACACATAATCAACCATTTTATTCATTTATAGGGTCTAAAACCCAAAACCATGTCCAAATCCACTTATCTGGGGTTCCATATTCCTCCATGTCATTTACATGGGGAAAACATCATAAACACATGCTTTACATGCCTTCAAAACTATTTATCCTTCATTTAATATTCATATTTACACATACTAGAACCAAGGCAAAATCGGCAAACCGAAGCCAGGTTCGGTATACCGAAAATCTCTTGTTCGGTATACCGAAAATCTCTTGTTCGGTATACCGAACATTTTAGGTACACCAAAAATCCCTGTTTCGGTCGATTGAATGATTTCGACCAACCGAAATCAGGTATCCTGGCTTAATCTGACAGAGATTCGGGATGCCGAACCCAGTTCGGCATGCCGAATTGTCTGAAACTAGGGCACCTCCCCTGTTTCAGGCTACATGTTCGTCTAAACTCGGAACCCCCGACGGACCCCTCAAACAAACACCATAAAATACAAGTAATTCATGGGATGTTGATCCTCGAGTCTACTTCAAAACTCCTCAAACCATTCATCAATCCCTTAACCATACATCGAGATCTAAATTCTCAAAGAGAACATGCTCAGATTTAAACCTTAAAACACTTATGGCATTTTCCACCAAAAAGCCACGAAATTCATAGAACCTAGCATGATCTCTATACATTCACACCATTTATCACATTTCCATCATTCCAACTATTTTTCTTCTATTTTTCATGCATTTTACACCAATTTCATGCATTTAACCCATTTTCAAGGGAACACAGAACAGAGGGAAAGGAGGGGATTGTGTTACTCTTCCGGCGAACCTCCCCCTACTCTGGCAAGTTCCTCCTGCCCCGTTGAAGCCTTAGCCATCCTAGGCCTCCAGCAGACACTCCCTCTTCCTCTTTCTCTTCTTCCTAGCTCGTCTCCCTCTTCACAGCATCCTCCTCCACTCAATCTCCTCCTCCTCCCACATGACACCATCCATCCATCCCGTCGGAGGGGACGTGGAGGCACAGGCTGGTGTTGTTGGTGGCATGGGTGTGGGTGGGGGAGAGGAGGCACAAGTTAAGATACCCCGAAGGGTAAAATAGGCAAGATGTTGGCTGCTGGCGCTGCAATGCTAGAGTTGACATTCCTGCTGAGATGTATGCTCAATCTCTCTCTGGCAAAAATGTGCTGGAAACTTTGGCCTTATACGACATAAGAAGGCTTATCTGCAATTTCCCAAAGGCTGGGGTTTTACTGCAATTTTTCCACTTGCTGCAATCATACTGCTGAACCACTGCTATGCTGTAAGGCTTGACAATTTATGACTTCTGTCGGCTTCATGCAATTCTCACACGACTTTGTGGACTGAATTGCAAATTTGAAAAATATAGGGGGTTTTTTGCAAATTTCCCCTCCAGGTGCAATATGCATACCAAGTGACTGATGCAACATACTCTGCTCTTGAAATGCAATTTGTGATGTTTTGGAGGCTGAAATACAATTTTTTTTTTTTTTGCAGTTTACACTTTGGACCCTGAAATATTAGATTATTCATACGGGCCCCACTGGATAACTGCCACTGGATAACTGCCATTAGATAACTGCCATAACTGTATTCTGCAATTTGCCTTCTGCTTGGATGGCATGGAACTTTGCATTTGGCTTTGCAACTAAAACTTTGATGCATTGCTTTATTTCTCATAAGTTTTTTAAACAAAACATTCTTCTCGAAGAACGTGCCTTTTCATCATTCTTATTCTCCCATTTCTCTCTTCTTCAACACACGAAAGGAAACCATTTCCCTTTTTCTCCAAACCCATCTCCGTCTCCTCTACATCTCTTCTCTTCTTCTCACGGCGGTGGCGCGCGGAGGGCCCGTCGGCTAGGCGCGGGGAGGCGGCGACGCAAGACTGCAGCGGAGCAGGCATGGGACGCGGCTGCTGCGGAACGCGGGGTTGTGCGGGGCAACGCAGGGACGAGGCTGTGCTCTTCGCGTGGAGGCTGTGCGCGGCCGGTAGGGAAGCAGCGGTTGTGCGGAGGCTGTGCGCGGCAATGCAAGGGCATGGCTGCGCAGAGGCTGCAGCGGCAGTGCGGCTACTTCGCGGAGGCTGAGGCTGACAGGGATTGGGCACGGCGGGCAACGATTGTGCTCTTCGCGGCGGCGCAGGCGGCTTGTGCAGGCGGGGATCCGGCGAGATGGACCAAACCCTCTGGGAATGGCTGGATGAGGGCTCGTCGGCGGAGGTAGACCCGATCCCCTGTTTGCTCTTTTTTTTTTTTGCTTTTTTGCTGTGATTTGCGGATGGGTTCCGGCGAGCTCGGAACGGCTGGGCTGGCTGAATCCACGCAGACTGCAGCAGCGGGCTCTGGCGGAATGTGGCTGGAGGTCGGTGCTCCGGCGGCTACGAGCACTGGCCGTGAGGCATGAGCTCCGGCGGACTGTTACGGCTGGAGGGTCCCCGCGGGATGGCTGGCTGCTGCAAGTGCTGCGGCTATGCGCGATGGCTGCCGGCGGCACTCCGGCAATGTGGTGACTGCAGGGTGGCGGCTAGCAGGTGTACCCAAGAAGGCGGATTGTTGGCGGCACTGACTGGCTGCCGACGATGCTCCGACGGACTGTTCCGGCGGTGGGGCCGGTGAACGGCTGGGAGGCCCATTACCATGCCTGTGATTGCATTTCTGACTTTTGCTTTTATAACTGCTTAATAATTATGCCGCTGGTTTCATGAGAATGCCTGCTGTTTGCTATAGTGACTGCATGGAAATGTCATTTTTGCCTCAGATATCGTCTGCCTTCTGCCTGTCTGTCATTACTGCTTAATCTGGTTTTCTACAGGACGACACAGCTTCTGAGGCGGAGACTTCGCGGTCTTCCCGGGATGCATCTTCTAGATCCCGTTCCAGTCGACGGGGCAGCTCCTCGAGATCTCGAGCTGCTCGCAACTTGACTCCAGCTATTCCCTTGGAGGTAAACTCGAAACTGATAATAAATGCATGTCTGCCAAATGTTTTACTTGATAAACATATTTCCAGGAATCTGGCAATTTCGAGGGTCGACTCCTGAACGACCACTATATTAGTGACAGTCCTGAGTTCGTGGTAAGTTTCCTGCCCCTATGCTGTGTATTTCTTTAATGTGACCTGCTTTTTTTACTGATTTTTGGCATTCTATATTTCAGGAGGGAGACGTGAACCAGATGATGCTGTGCCATTGGGGCCCGATGCTGGACCACTTTCATCGTCTGCCAAGGTTTTTGCAGGATTACCTCTACCACCGGTCGCCATTTGGGGGCTTACTACGCATCCCCATCATACATGGGCATTACAACTTCTTTCGAGCTCTGGTGGAGAGGTGGAGGTTCGAGACGCATACCTTCCACTTTCCTTTCGGCGAGCTGACCGTTCTGCCGGATCAGTGGGCGCTCCTGACGTCTCTCCCATTTGGTGATGAGCCAATTATTGGCGAGACTACCCACGGCTTTCACATGGCGGCAGCAGTCTTGGGTCGCATTCCTCCTAGGCCTCCGAGGGGGAAACACATGCTTACTGTTGGCTGGTTAAGGGAAAGGACAAGTTCTGGCCCAACCCTGAGCCTGGGAGCGACGAGGCCGACTTCGTACTGAGGCACTTCCTGCTGGAGCTATTTGCCATGATGTTCTGCGATTCTTCAGCCTATTGCATTCACACCGACTGGATCCCGTATTTGTCCAACCTAGATCACTTGGATCACTATGACTGGGCCGGTGCCAGTTATGCCTGGTTGATTAATGGGCTGGACAATGTAGTCAAGCTGGGGCGTCGCTCTTATGTGGGACTGTATCCCCTGCTGACTGTGAGTATTAGTTTCCTTGCAAATACTGCCTTTCTTTCTGTGTTTAATTCTGACCCCTGCTTGTTTTTTTACAGTATTGGATCATGGAGCATGTCACCAGAGGACAAGCCTTCGGTCGCCTGCGAGACGAGCTCCTGCCCCTTCCCCGCCAGTGGGTCGAGCCTGACCACCGGGCTGCTGCGGGGGT
>JAMKQA010031615.1:0-21056 GCA_024699735.1 Posidonia australis
TGAAACATCTAGTGGTCAAGCATCTAGTTTTTTAGGAACACAAACAAGTAGTAGTAGTGGTAGCTCTTTATGGAGTAGATTAAATAAAAAGAAGGAAAAATATATAAAATCAAGTACAAATAATGAATTAGATAATTATTTAGAATCCCTAATTACTTTTAGTGATTTAAAAATAGGTAACTTAGATATATTAAAGTGGTGGTCTGCTACAGCTATTAGATTTCCTATAGTATCAAAAATGGCAAAAGATTTACTAACGATTCTGGCGTCAACTGTGGCGTCGGAATCTGCATTTTTTGCAGAAAAAAGAGTATTAAACGATAAAAGATGTAGATTATCAGAGAAGTCTGTAGAAGTCTCCGTTTGCTTAAAAGATTGGTACGATGCGGTTGACCATCTTCAGGGATTGAGTTTGAATTCTGAATTAGAAGTAGATGATGATGCAGCATCAACTTCAATAGGTAGAACATACTCCACAGTTGAATAAATATTGATGTAAAATTTAAAAATAAAAAATAAAAAAAATATAATATAAATATCTTTTATATTTTTTTTATTAATAAAAAAAATATTTTTAAAAATAAAATTTAAACCCAATAGACCAGACCCGACCTGGACCAACCTGTTGGCCAAGCCGACTCGATTTCCACCTCTACATGTTGTGATGTCATCGTCAGCATTAAATGAAAAATACGAGGCTAATTTGCACCTGAACTTTTGTGCGCTATTTGCTTAAATCGGTGATGGTCTGCAGCGTCTCCCCATGTATGTGTGTCACGTGCTCCGCTGGGCTCCAGATATTTTGATATTTTCCATGGTGGAAAACTTGAAGATGCTATAACTATTTTGGGATCTGTCACTGCTCATTCTTAATGAACTTGTCCATCATGAGTTTTGAAGTTTAAGCGAAGGAGCACACCCAGCCATGCTTTCCCTTAAAATATACAGCACTAGTTTCCAATGAGCATGTGCCATGTTATATTGTTATTCACTTGACTGTGTCATTGCTGTTTTCAAGTTTACTTTTCATTAGATTAAATGGATTTAAATGTCTATCATTTAATTTTATTCAAAATAATATAATTTTTTTTTAAATTTCAATCCTAAAAATCCTATCCCTAACTCTTTTAGGCTCCATCGCTCCAACGATTAACGTGTCCATGTCGTCTGCTCCAATGCTCCACTCCTCTATCAGCCAATTTACTACACTCCAGGCTTCGACACTCCTCTAACGTAAAGTGCTCTAGTACTTTGTTGTGTCGTCTGCTCCAGTTCTCTACTCCTTCGTTGGTCAATCTACTGTACTCTAGGCTTAGACACTCCTCTAGTGGATGGTGTGCCATCGTGTCGTCGTGTGAGCATGTCATTTGCTCTAGTGCTTCGTTCCTCTGTCAGTCGATTTGCTCTAGTGCTTCGCTCCTCTATCAGTCGAAATACTGAAAAATATGTTTGGTTGTGCATTTTTTATTTTTATTGACCAACAAAATATGTTGTATGAACAATGTAGAAATTATAATATCGTTGAATCATATTTTGATAGATATTTAGATTGAAAATGAAGAATCAAACTAAATCGATCGACTTTTGAATGGTTCGATTCAATTCAATTTCCATTTTAGAGAGAGAGAGAAAGAAAGAGAAACAACGTGAACCCAATCCATCGGCTTCTTCTTCTTCTTCAGGTTTACTGGAAATGCAATTTACGAACCCAATCTAATTCATGTCTTATGGACCTTTAGACAGGATGCAATTCATGGGCCCAGATCAACATCAGGTCCAGCAGTTAGGCAAACTTAGTGGATAGGTTGGACCTCATTTGCTTGGATCTTGATTTATCAAGTGGCAATCCAGACCCATACAGGTTAATTTGACAATATGGATCAGAGTATGGATTGGGCAAGACCGAAAACATATTGCGCTTTTCATTCTTTCCCTGATTTGAAAACAGTTGTGCAAACAAAAACAAAGCAAATTTCTAAGTTGAGTTGAAAAAAACAGGCTTAAACTTAAAAATTTCATGGGGTCAAAACTTGTGAGAGCAGCTCAGCCCTCCACTAATATGAGTTAAATCCATAATAAAATTAACTATCATGGTATAGTTGACTAAGAAGAGTGGAACACATATCTCCTTTTTAAGTTTGAATCTCATGAACCATAGAAGAAAAAGTTTTTAAAAGAATAATTCCTACTATCTTTTGCTAAAAAAAAAAAAAAACCGACGAAACGAACAAGAACAGCAGTTTCTGTTGACAAATTTGAGGTTCATCTTCATTTCATAAATAGTCAAAACTGAGAGGATCTTCCTTCCAATACTTTTGTTCTCTCTCTCTTAGCATAGTGTAAACAAATATCCACTACAGTTGACCTCTTCAACAAATGAGGATGACAAAAATTCCATGGAGATGGACAATTTCTGATCCTTTTGTTGTCATTTTTGTTTTTGGGCAAGTGACAGGCTGTTGGGCCATTTCCTGTCCTGAATCGGGAAACATGTGCGGAGCAAAGGTTCGTTTACAAAAGGCCCAATGGGCCAATCATCTGGGCTGTTTATATACAAGCAATTTCAAGACGAAGATATAAATAACAGGTTGTGTTTCGTTCGGATTCTTAGATTCTGACAAAAATTAATTTATAACTACAACCTTTGAACTATAGGTGGTGGTAGTGCAGGGATGGACGTCGTGGTCATCTTCCTGAATTTATCTTAAAGTCATTTGGTGAAGGGACGCAAGACCTCAAAGTGGATGAAGCTCTTCCAGACCTAACAACTTTTATTGGACCCTCACAAGATACAAAATCATTTTATCTTGCCTATTTAGTGGGCAGGAACTCTCGAAAAGAAATTGAATAGAATCCTTTGCCACAAATTTTCTTCAAGTCGTTTGGTGAATAGGATGCAGGACCATGAAGAAGACAGAACTCTTGTAAAAAGAATATAATATATTGAGAGAGAGAGAGAGAGGGGGGGGTCCACCTGTATGTTTACAAGGTTGTTTACTGTAAACATATAAATTATATTGTTTCTAGATTATTGAATTTTAATCTAATTCTCACTCTCTCCATTTTTTTCATTTCCATTATTTCGCATCCTCTCCCTAAGATATCATTGTCCCCTCCCTTTAGTCTCATCTCTCGCCTTCTTTTTCTTGTCCTCACCTTTACCAAGTAGTATTGTCGCCTCCGGCCTTTTCCTTGTCCTCACTCTTACTTGACAATATTGTCTCCTTTTTTCACTTACTTTCACCCGACAACACTATAGTCTACCGTCTCTACTCTTTTTCTATTGTTGTCACTTGTTCTTCCTACCATCTTCGTTTACTCTCCTCCTTTACATACTGTGTTGTATTACTATTTCTACTTACTCCTCTTGCCACCTACACTACCGTCTCTGCCTCCTCCTCCCCCGTGTGTTGCGTTGCACCGTTGTTTTTGCTTGCTCATCTTGTCACCTACATTGTTATCTCTACCTCCTCATCCTCCTCCTCTCCTATATACTGCGCTACATTGCACCATCTCCTCCTCTCCTATGTACCACATTGTGCTGACATCTTCGTTTGCTCCTCCTATCGACTGTGTCGTCATTTTCTCGATTCTCAACTGTTGGATATATCTAACGGTTGAACTTAAGTATCTATAGGATTCTTTTGTGTAGATGTCTATACCAAAAAATACACCATAAAAAAAATATCATAAATTCAAAGAACAGGATACTGATGAACAATCAAGAGAAATGTGAAAAATAATAGTCAGTACTATATCTAGTGATTTTTGTTTTCAACACTCACCAAGTCTAGTTCTTTCTATAGTTACTAAACACTTCAACATAAAACGTATGATTCCACTAAAAGCATGAAAAGATACATGGAATATATTAAGTTCATTCCTGCCACGTAACTGTGTATGACATAGCCATCAACATGTATTATGTATACATACCTCACAGTCCGTATAATAATAATATGAAAGATAAGACATGGTTTGTGAACTTTTTTGTGAAGAACATAACGTTCGTTGACCATTGACCATGATCCATCTACGTGCAAGGAGTGTTTTCCTTTTCTAATATATATTATATATATTCATTTTCCTGTCAGACTACACCTGTCTATTGTGTTGCGTATATTAAGTCAATTCCCATTCATGTCGTATGTCGTTAGTGTCACTAACCTTCTGCACCAACATTGTCCACAAGTGTTTCGGCCAGACTCATAAATATAAGGGGATGAATCCAACTTATGTATTTAGGAGTCAGGTAGTTGAATTCTTGCCTATTGTCCACATCCAACAAAAAAAGTTCAGAAGATTATAAATTAGGCAGTTTTGTACCTAACATCAACGATAACATGCATGACTCCAACCCAAACTGTATTCTAACGTGATGGCTGGAAACTCTAACAAACTGTTTAGATATTGTTTAAAAATCACTAACAAACCTTGTGCATATGCTAACGATCATTAGAATTATTTGCACAAATATCTCATGCCAAAATAGTTAATAAGGAACTTCCACTTAATTGCAGGCTTGGAAGTATAATATGGAGCCAGACCAATGGTTTAAATTCTCAGATAACGAGGATAAATCTTAAGTTACAATGATGAGATCCACTACAAATATAAAAAAAAATGTAGCATTAGAAAAACCCAAAATCACAAACAGGACCACAGCCTTTCCTCCACCCAAGTCCCAAACATTTCCCACAAGTTTACATGTTTCTTGACAGTTATTCTGAAGATCAGGCAGGCAATCATCCTCCATGTTAAAAAGGGAAAAGATTAGATTTTACAAAACAAAATATAAAAACTTGAAACTTTACTAAATTATTACTACAGTACAGGACCAGAACAGAACAGGAATCTAAAATTTAAAATATAAGCAGTAGTGGAAGGAAGCAGAGTGGTGAGCAGTGATTTTCCAGTTTCCACCACCACCACCAGCGCTGTCTTTAATGCTCTGTCATTTCCACAACAACAGGACCTGACAAAGACGAGCACCAGCTTTAGGACAGAGGAAGAAGAGAGCCATGGAAGACGTGGAAGGAGAGGAGTACCTCTTCAAGGTGGTGATCATCGGCGACTCGGCAGTGGGGAAGTCGAACCTGCTGTCCAGGTACGCCAGGAACGAGTTCAACATCAACTCGAAGGCCACCATCGGGGTCGAGTTCCAGACCCAGAGCGTGGAGATCGATGGCAAGGAGGTGAAGGCCCAGATCTGGGACACCGCCGGACAGGAGCGGTTCAGGGCCGTCACGTCGGCGTACTACCGTGGGGCGGTTGGGGCTCTGATTGTCTATGATATCTCTCGCCGGACCACGTTCGACTCCGTGTCCCGGTGGCTCCAGGAGCTGAGTAGTAAGCAAGTGCTCTGTTTTTTGTTTGTTGGTTGGTTGATTTTGGTGTGTGGGATTTTGATTAGTTGGATGTGCAGATCTGCGCTTTTTTGTTGGTTTGAAGATTGGGTTCTTGTTGTTTTTTGTGGATGGTTGTTATTTTGTTCAGAATTTAGTGAATGTGGTGGGTTTATATATTTGTTTGCAATGAAAATGCTATGTTTTCGTTCATCTTCTTATCTTTCTCTTGCTATGTTAGTTTAACTTTATTGCATTTGTTGGATTGTAGAATTTTGGATGTTGATATGGATTGGATTATCTGTGTTTTTTTCTTATTCTGGCAATTGGGTACTTTCCCTGTTAGTGACGGTGATTGTTTTCTCTAAATTTGGTTTGGTAATTCTGTTCGAAGGAAGTGGTGAAGTAGTGTATGGTGTGGGAAACGATCATTATATTTATCTGAGTTGCTATTTATTAGGTGAACGGTCAACTCTTGAACCAATTTTTGTTAATTCAAAATCTATGACATTTTCTTCGCCGTTATTTGACAAAGGCCTGAGAAGGATCTAATATTTTAGGAGAATTAATGAATTATGCTTTTCCCTGAGATAATTGAGCACTCGGCATGCGATCTGCTCTTTTTGTAGAAAATTGTATATCATTTTAGTAATGCAAAAGCAAAATCTAGTTAACTTTTCTTAAAAAGGAAATGGTTGAGCTTTTGAAGAGAAAAAGAATGCTCCTTGATTTGGAGATGGGGCTTGATCCTTTAACGGTGTTGAAAAATTTTCATCTTTGTGCATTATGCTGACCTCCTTTCGTTTGATGCTTCAATGAAGAATATATTCACCAAAGGACAGTCTTACCAACTTTTCTCTTGAAATGATGCTTCAGTGAATAGAACCTTAATGAAATTGTTTTCATTCCCTTATTTTTCTAAATATGGAAATGGGGAGAGATCTATTCATACTTCATTTTTTGGTTCCCTTTTTTTCTAAACATATAACTGGGAAGAGATCTATCCTAACTCTTAATGTTAAACCATATAAATGTAACTATTGGTAAGCACTATTGGTGTTATCAGACTGGTCTAGGATATATATATCTGAAGTTTTATGTATCTGAACTATACAATGTATAAGCTTGATATGGTAGAACTTCGTGATGCAGAAGCCACACTCATTGTTAACAGTCTAAATGGCTAGAAGATATTCAATTCTTGTAACTGCTTGTTGACATTACAGAATGTGATTAAGTATTGGTTGGATTATCAAAATCAAGCATTTAAGCTGCTTGAATTTTGAATGTGCTAGTGAGTTACAAATCTCCTGTATCTAGTTAAGCTTAAGTGAGAGCTTGGTACCATACCTTTTGTAACATAGGTTTTATCATATTTGGATAGCAATTTAGTGGTAGCTGATAGCTACTATTGAAGCACTCATGCACCATTTGAAAGGGAATATAGATATACAGCAGTATCTGAGAATTCAATCTAAATAACCTCTGGAAAAATGCAAGCTGGGAAACCATAGGCCTTGAATTCCATTTCATTTTCATTTTCATTTTTCATTGGCTTGTTAGAAGCCAAATATAGTTCCACAAGTTATTTAGTTATTTATGACTGCTGATAAACACCAAAGGCATTAACATATTTAAATAATGAGTTTTTGGTTAACTAAGTTGTAAGTTATCATGGTTTTTAATGCCCTCGTAGTCGTAGATATATGCTTTGACATCAATAAGCTAATGAATTTTGTATCTTGTAGGCTATAATTTTTATTGGTAATCTAGTAGCAGTTTTCTGTATTTCATTTATACTGATTTTCTTTCAGACAGGTCATCATCAAATCCAATTATCAGTCATCCTAATTTCTCACTTCTGTCATGACTGCTAAACATGACTAACGAAAAACACAATTGAACCTGTCTGTTTGGAACTTTCTGAACCCAACATCTCATCTTTGCTTTCCATGGTTTCAACTGCAGCACATTCAGACACAACTGTTGCAAGAATGCTAGTAGGGAACAAATACGATCTGGAAGATATCAGGGCTATTTCTGTGGAGGAAGGTAAAAGTCTTGCTGAAGAAGAAGGGTTGTTTTTCATGGAGACCTCCGCTCTGGACTCTACAAATGTGAAGACAGCTTTTGAAATTGTTATCAGGGAGATTTATGACAACGTTAGCAGAAAGGTCTTGAATTCTGATTCCTACAAATCTGAATTATCAGTAAACAGGGTGAGCCTTACTGGTGCCAATGAAGCAAAAGGAACATCAAAATACTCCTGTTGTTCCTCATAAAAAAATTATACCTGTTATTTCTGTTGAATTGATTTGATCGGTCAGTTTTTTTTTTCTTTTACATTCACAGTTGGAATTTTTGTGGGTTTGCTCTCTCCAGCCATTGTATTTAATGGTTTTTTCTTGGTTACATAATAAAATAATGTGTTGTTATTAGAATTGAAATTTATATATGAAGAAAAAATGTATGAGAAATCTATGGTTTCATAAACAAGAAGAAAATCTATCTTCGTGGCTGATGATTTTCATGGAAATGTTGCTTCTTATTTGGGATAAAATGCAAGTAGCTGCATGTCATTACAGAGAAAAATGTAGTTGTTTTCCATCAATAGGATTTGGTCCTTGTAGACTACTTGGGTTCTTGTCATGTTTGCTTGTGCTTATTGTTAGGCTTTTCAAGTTTCATTGTCTGAAGGTTGAGTCTGCATATGAAGTCAGATAAAAGGATCAAACTAGTTTGATATATCATAATCTTGCAAGAGTCATACAATGAGATTATTTTGGGAAAGAAGAATGAGTTTAGCACCAAGGGTCGCAGCTTTTGTTGGGAGGCTCTTTAAGTCTTTATGGGAATTCTACCCACCTCTACCAGGCTAAGAAAGAGAATATCTGAAATGTAGCATTACCTAAAAATTCTTTCGAGACATTGATCACTAATTTTTTCACTCTGGTGTCATTTTGCCATAGACTTCTAGTTATGGCTCTATTCTGGGCCACCACATTACAACCAGCGGTTTTCTATTTTTTCTTCTTAGGATCAGTAGCCAAAGCTCTGGAGATTGGAGTTGATCTCTTACATTTGGAAGAATGCAGATGCAAGTTGGCTATGGAAAGGAAAAGATCAAACAATTCATCGGTTCATGGGCCAATTCCTGCCATCTAATTCACTTGGAATTAACACGACCTCAAACTCAAGAGAGGAACCACCAGTCGTGCGTGCAAGGCACGGTCACTGATTCGCAATAGTGTAAAAGCAAACCAGACAAATATATAGATTTTACGATTTTAAAAAAAATATAGTTTACCTATGATTCTGTGTTTCACAGCTACATCTCGACTCCTTTGACTATTTTATGAACATTTCACAAGCAACTGTTCATTTTGTTGAGTTTTTTGACCAAAGGTAAAGTGATCCTTTTATCATCACTTTACCATAAACAAACAAAATTTCTCCCTCCAGTAACGTCAAAGTATGTATCAATGTAAGATTGTAGAGAAATACTGGTTGTACCTAAACGATTTTGAATATATATATATATATATATGTATGTATGTATGTATGTATGTATACACATCTTCCCTCAATATTCCCAACATATATGATTAAATCTTAACCATCTATACAAAATCACTTTTGATGAAAATTAAAAATTGATTTCTGATTTTTACTTTTTTGAAATTTAAAAATAAAAAATATAGACTACCAATTTTTACTTTTTTGAAATTCCAACAGATGGATGAGAAGCAAAAAAGGGAAAAGGACAATGAAATTACAAGTGGTGAAAATGGAACGAAACTCAAGCTAAATAGAAATAAAATGACCAACATTAGTGATTCTAAGGAACAAGTCTTTACCCCACAATGATGGATGAATATAATTTATTATGGTGCAAGTGAGACTACGAAAAAGGATCCATCATCCCATGGTTGTGAATTGATAAGCAGATCAGAGAGTGGACCCTTTCTTTTTTACATCATTTATCTACACCTTGGTAAGTACCAATGACTGCATGAAAGTCATGTATATTATCTTAAAAAACATGATCGTTATGTACTTCATAAGGTTCATAAGCACGTGTCTCTCATTTTTTTCAATTCCGGATTCATTTGTGGATGAGAGTGCAGTCTCTTTTGTGACCTCAGCTGATAGAACTTTCGAAAAACACGAAAGAAACAGTTATTCTCATTAGACCGTCATCTTCCTCACTGTCAAGAGGAAGAGGAAGGTTGCTAGTACCAATCTTCACCATTGGATAAGAGAATTCCCATGACTTTACAAATAAGAAAAAAAAGACCACCTTCCTCTAATGATGTTATCCTCTGACTTGGCAATTCCTTACATGACATGATTATAAGAAAATGAAAGGATAATATGATAAATTTTAATGATATTTTTAATTATTTTAAAATATTTATATAATTCATTATTGATAAACATAACTTTATTTTAATATGATTACCATCTGACTCAACCCGATTAGATCTAATTTAACTCAATTATTACATGTTTAAATTTATTAATAGATTATTAAGCATATTAATAATAAACCGAATCCAAATATATGTTATACAAATTTAAAATTATGATATTTTCTAAACAATCACAAATTTACTAAAATACATGAAATATTATTAAAAATAATGATAAACAGAATAACACGATTAACCTAACACAATATATACATGACTCATTGTCAAGTTTAATTCTCATATCACAATCATATAATCTCTATCATGAATGAAACAATAGCTTGTATCATTTATCATGTGAGAAATAATATAGAAGTATACTTCACATCAACTGGTGACAATGAATCTACGCTATGATGTGTATCATTTGATATCCAAATTGACATCCACAAAAACAATTTCCTTACTGAGTACTGACACACTAGTAGCAAAGTAAGCGTGATTCACAATTGGACAGTATCACATATTTCTATTTCCTATACAATGTATTCATCAAATAAATAAAAGAATTGCCAAAATTACAATCTAAAATCTTTATATCAACCTATCAAAATTAACATTTAATCAATGCACACCTCAAAGGCACTGAGAATCTAATTTCTAATGACCTAATATGCAAGGAAACACTCAAGATGATAACTTCCAACGAGTTTTCCATAGACCTCTCAGGAACGCTTAGGATGCAGAACTAATAATTTCTCTATGCCCTAATATTTGAAAAAACTGAGGGCACATGAGCGTATCCAAAATCATGTTAAAAAATATACACTCTGTTGTCAATTGACAACAATACTCGAATGGTGGTGAATGGCTGTTCAAGACAGGTTGAACACAGCCGGCATGGCTTTGTGTATAGCTCAAAGGGCATACTCAAGGTTTTCTCTAGGCAGATGCCACATACATAGCAAGTGCTAAGACAACCCAAACACCAGAGCTGCTGTGCTGCTCCCTGCACAGCTGCTCAAAGGGCATACTCAAGGTTTTCTCAAGGCAGATGCTGCACCCATAACAAGTGCCAAGACAACTCCAACACCAGCACCTATGGATGCACCAACTGCTGCAGCTGCTGCAGAGCTTCCCTTACCTTGTGAATCAATTCCCACATCCATGACAGTCACATTCCTCTTAGCCATTTCTTGTGATAGCCTCTCTTGCGCAAGCTCCTGTTCAACCACAGACAAAAGAGTATTACCTTTCCATGATGAGGGACCACAAAAAGCCACAGTCCGATTCACACTTGTAGAGCCCAAGAAGTATACTACAGTTGATTTTTTTGTACCAAAAGAGGGCTTTCATCCTTGATGTGAAGAAGGATTTCATTGTTGAATAAATGTTTACCTCAAAGGATGTCTCCTCTTGACTCCGAAGGACGCTATGCACAAGTTTACAAAGGGAATTTACACCATCCACAGGCATAACAGAAGCTTTCTTCTGAAAGGGCATCCGCATAAAGTTGATCGGAGCAAGAACAAGGCTCTGTGTAGCCATCCGCCTGCTCATATCTCCATTCTCTGCTGGATTGGCAGGCTCGAAAGAAGTGGAAACACTTGGAATAACATAAGGACAGGAGTTAATGACTTGGGTCATGCTTGGAGGAGCCTGATATGTATCCATGACGGAATGGACTAATGATCTTTGCTGATGAGCACTCACAGAATACTTGTTTGTAATCGCCAGAACCCAAGGAATTCCAAGAAGTTTAGCCTCATTCAGTAAAAGTGATAGGGCCGGTTGTGCCTGTGAACTGTTGGGTTGGTGACGTTGTGGTACTTTGTGAGAGAGATTATGAACAAGAACAATCAAATCAGTCTTTCTCCTGATATCATGTTCTCCAGCTAGTAATTCTTCCCTGAATCGATTAGCCTCTAGGTGTAACTCCTGCAGTACAATGTATAGAGACAAACAAATAACGTGCGATGAAGTAGAGCTTTTCTTGTCATAACCAAACTGCTCCAAAAGTTACTTTCATTTTAAGATAAGATGAGATTCAAACTAAAAAGGAAAATTCTGAGACTTGCTTACAAGCATAAGTAACATATTACGACAAGGACATAGTGAGGAAACATTTTTAGTTACTAAAATCATCAGAGCATAATTTGTAATTTGACATGAAATAGATGGACTAGAGCCTTAAACACCACCATCATGATTATTGTTACATGTCTACACCATCACAACAGAATGACCAGAGACCGACAACGTAAAGCAAAAGGTATTGCAAGCATAAGTAACATATTACGACATGGACATAATGAGGAGACATTTTTAGTTACTACAATCATCAGAGCATAATTTGTAATTTGACATGAAACAGATGGGTTAGAGCCTCAAACACTAACATCATGATTATTGTTACATGTTTACACCATCACAACAGAATGACCAGAAACCAACAATGTAAAGCAAAAGGTACTATACTGCACGGTCTTATGAACACGAAGCTATCAGAATCAAGTAAACAGGTACAAGGCAAATTTGGGAGTGGTTGCTTGGTGAAGTCTTAAAGTATCATTATGAAACAAGCCAACTGAGTGATAAAGAGCGGTTATAGAGAATATAAGCTTAAAATGGTTATATCAAACTCTTTGACCATTCTACCACTGAATTGTTCATAGATAGCATTGCATGATAACACAAACACAACACAGATACGTGTGGAAACCATGAATGCAATGATCTTGCGGAAACAAATTGTGAATACCAATCCCAGACTGCAGGTTAACAGAAATATAGCATATAACTATGTGAACACCATGAATGCGAGATCTTAATTTTTATTTTGCTCAAACACCATTATTATGGTACATTAGATATTAACATTCGAGGATCACCTGCAAATTTACTCCCCCTGGATCTGAATAGCACAAACCACCAACAATTCCTTGTTGAGCATCCATAAATGGATGCATAATCTCAAAACTAAAGCCTTTTGTTCCTTTACCTTGACCAAGTATTGCAGTAAACAGAGACGTCTTTCCAGCACCCTAACATTCCATAATAATGTTACCATATGTCTGAATCTAAATAGTAAAATAACAATCATCCAGCATGAGGCATACCTCTAGACCAAGTAATCGCACCCGTCGGGTTCTAATGTAAACCTCCTTAGATACTGTGGCAAAGTCACTGGTACAGAATATCATAAAACCATTTAAAGCTTCATTGCATATAGGCTGTCGATTGTCCGGTAATTTTTCACATTGCTCCTGGTTGGAATCGATATCATCTGCAGAAGAAGGAAAACTGGGTATCACAGAATCTGCTACAACAGCATGTCTTGGAGGTTGTCTCAATGGCGCCCCTACTAATATTCGCATCTTCTGCATGTGTGGTGGGACATCATGGTTCGTGTTATACGGTGGAGCCGAAGGTAATGATTCCACCGATGTTGAACACCTATGGACAGTTATTGATGTTGTTTAAAATTAAACTATATACAATTAAAGATGGAAAGCATTGAAGGCAGACTGCAAAAACAAAAAGTAATGGTTTATACTGACATTCCTAGTGCTGCTGTCACATGCAACTAAGTTGAAGCTTTGTTACATTGGAATGACATTGTAAAAAAAAAATCAAACAAGTATAGTAGATCTTATTTATAAAATAAGTTGACAAAGCATTTAACTGAAATTGGGCTCCCTTCCATGCGCATGTCTGTGTTGCTTGTTTGAAACTTGAGATAGAGAGAGCAAGAGATTGTGCTGGGCTTTTTACTTCCTAGAATTGTGATGTTTGAGACTCATGTGAGAGAGAGAGAGAGAGAGAGAGAGAGAGAGCTGTAATGGGAAGCTAATGCATACATGAAAGACAGAAAGAAAGAAACTTTCTCAATTATTATCATTTGAAGGTTCCTCTTGCCTATTATTGATTTACTGCTATAGACATATTTCTATTGATGGAAACATTCTTTCATCTCTTAATAAGTTTAATTAGAGAATTGGCTTATTGCTTCGTTGATCTAAGATTCAGTACAACAGCATGCACTCCAGAGCAGACTGGGATTATTTTCTTTCGCATGTTCAAGAGAACTACAAGCAGCATGTTAAATATCAAACAACTTAGAAGTCCAACCATGATTATCATCGAAGAATCACATGATAGGCACTTGGGTGAAGAACAAGAAAAGGCTCAAATTATTTCTTATATTGTAGTTGGTTGACTTGGTTCTAATGAACCCAGTGTATTGCTACTCCTTGACTAGTAGTTGTCGAAGGGCTTACCAATTGCCATTTACTTGAGCCTGAATGACAGTGCATAAATGTAGTCCATAACCCATGACATCAACTTTAAATGGTTCTGCATTCTTTTCACCACTTAAACCACTCCAATTAAGAGGAACAATCGTTGTTGCTGCTTGAATAGCAGGAGCTTCAACAATATTACCAAGTTCTACAGCATCAGCAGTTGCAAAACCAAGCCATTGCTGTAAATGTGGAAACTGTGGTCCTTGCTCCACTCCCAGAAAAGGAGAAGCATTAACACTCATGAACGTGTCATAGATCCTGTAATAAGAATAAGGGGCATTAGAATCATGTAAAATTATTCATCTTATCCACCCTGAATAAGGGACAGTAAAAGATCAAATGTTTCCGGTGAGAAAATTATAAAAACAATTTCAGACTAGTGAAGATGTAGCATCAATGTGATGACACTTTGTTTAACATATACAACGACATGACACTTTGTTTAACATATATATACATATAGCTTGTTTTGAAGAAAAAAATAATCCAGAATTTTTCTTATTTTTATAATGAGAAATGAATTGTCACACCAAAACATCAAATTCGGGTCAGATTTCTTGCCATATAAAAGGTATGTTTGCAGGAAAACATACACGTGTGAGGACCTTCAAAACGATATATAACAGCTGACCCAATAATCTTATCCATGAGAACTAGTGATTCCAAAAAACAAACAGCATCAGAATTTTGTGAACAGTTGGTCTTGTTTTGTGATCAGTTGGTATTGTTCCAGATAACATTTTTTTACCTTTTTTTTGAGTAAAAGATAATATCAGAATTTAGTGAACAGTTGGTCTTGTTTCTAAAATATGGATACTTTATTATAAAAACAAATCCATCCATATGAACAATTTAATATAAAATATTAATCATAAACATAGGATAGTAATCTCCAAACAAAAGAACTCTGAACGCATATCCAAAATAAGAAATTCAAAATTAGTTCAATGTTTTACTTTTGAAATCGAGCACGGTATGACTTCATGGAGTGTGATTGAAGTCGCTCCCTCAATTCTGATAGCACAGACCTCACCTGCAAATATCTTTGCCAAGTGCCAACAGAAGCAACCTAAATGAGTGCCTAAAAAAACTATACAACAAATATTTGAGAATAAAAAAACTGACACAATTTAAATCACATGATGCATTGTATCTTAACATATAAGAGAAGCAAAAACAATGAGCTCATACTGATGTTAATTTTGAGTACTCTGCATCTGACAGAAAGTCCACAGACAAATTTCCCACGAGATAAAGCTGATGGCAATCACAAGCAAGAAAAGTCAATTCAGTTAATTTTAAATTGAAGTTGCAGCATCACAAATCAAATTCCAGAATACTGTAATAGAAACAATGACAGGCATTAATATTGTAATTCCTCTGAAATTGCTGTCCATAAAAACTAAAATATAATTGTTCCACATAATTAAAGTCAGGTTTTCATGGCTGATCCTACCAATGAAACCAGTTTTTAATAAGAAATGTTGCTACAAATGCCAATGCAACAGTGGAATTAATATATGCTTATTACTCACATCCACTAGGATATCCTAAATGGACTGAATAGCAGGCACCCTAAAACACAGCAAGACTTTACTAGATTCCAAGTCTAGACTCTCCTACATTTTTTCTGTGAAGAAAAATAATAACCACTTCAAAATGACATTTACATACCTCACCAAATGGGACATATGAAGGCAAATAAGGAACTGCTCGCCATCTTCCAGAATCTACATTCTTAGACAAGTTTTTTTCTTCTGTTTGGCTGCCTTTTGCTTCAGATGACTCACTATTTTCTGTATATAGTGGAGCAAGAGATATTCCATCAGAATTCTCCTGGATCTCAAGGGACTGTGGTGTGGGATCCATTTGATCAGTTTTTGATATTAGACCAGCATCAGCAGATGAAGTTGATTCTTCAGATTCTTGTTTTCTTCCTGTGAACCTGTTCAGTTGTTTTTGGACACTCACTATGGGAACTAACTTGGAAAGCCTCCAGAAGGATGTCTGAACTGGTCCCAAACCCAACATAAGCTGCTCCCGATCATTGCTTTTAGTTTTCGTTGGTGTTAGTCTGGTGCTTTTTTGGCTATCTGATGATGTATCACTTAGCTTTGGCCCTATAGAGGCTTGCAAAGGCTGTGCATTGTAATGATCAAAATAAGCTGGTGACAATATTCGAGGAACTAAATCTTCTGGGATGCAGTAGGTCTTGAAGAAATGGTGCCATCCTTTTCTGTGGACGTAGCTGGACATACAAACACAGAATTTTAAAAACAAAGAAATAAGGGTTTTCAGTAATAACTACAAATAAGGACTTTGTGGTAACTAGAATAAAAAAAACTTGCAGCTTAAATCTTGTTAAAGCATGCTTCACTTGAAACCTACTCTCGTAGAGCAGCATTCCCAACTGGAGGCTGCGAGAAAGTTATGCACTTGACTGGAACTTTGTCATGCTCTTTGAAGGGAGAAGATGCAATGACCCTCAAAATTGCAAGAGTCGCCAAGGCTGCCACCTGTAAAATGCAAAAAATAGGATGGCTAGAAGTGTCAGTTGTTACTGGAAGAAGAAGAAAAAAAAATATTATTTTACTTAATGATACTCACAGCACCACCCAGAGAATGCCCACAAAGAACAAGTTTCCGATTCTTTTTCTGTGCTAGCTTGTATAACTCGAGCGCTGGTATGCCTTTAGCACGACCCAGGAACCCCTATAACAAATAGAAATTACATCATCAAACAAGGGAAATGAAATTTAAAAAAAAGAATGCTGGTAAATTTTCTAAGGTGAATGAAGAAGAAAATAACATGATTCAAGCAACATAGGTGGGAAAAATATTATATATCTATTTCTGATATCTTACCCGATGTGCAGCAGGCTTGGATTTCTTTTTTGCAGAAGCAGGTATACATTGACTTGGTTTCCCAATCTTTCCATCAATCTTGTTTTCACTGTCAGCATTATTACTTGTGGTAACTTCACTTGCATCACAATCTTCAGCATCATCGTCATGGAAGAGGACTCCTTGAAGTATATTTGCATCAGCCATTATATCTCTTACAGATACCAGGGAACAAAATATCAATTAATATTTTATAATTTTAATAGCTATAAGGCAGAAAGAAGGTTAAAATAGCGCATTCTTTTTTGCTTACTTGTACTGTTTTGTTCCAATAAATGATGCATACAATGTATCACCAGCCTCAGCCAATAGATACCTGCATGATCGGTTAAATCATTTACAAAATAACTGAGTTGCATAGTGTGCCATAAATTATTTCAAGGAACGTGCTTGAACAAGATCAATTTGAGGCCCAAAGACCATGTTAAGATAGCAAAAAGTCCCCTATAACCACAATATGAGAGCTAGCTGGTCTTTATCATCTACCTACGTAATAGCAATCAATAAAAGAGATGACCAAACTTTGGAGTTGGAGAATGCTACTTGATTGCCTAATCATTAGAGTTCCTCATGCTTGACGTAAACAACCTCAAGTTATTATATTAAAACTGGATGCAACTGCGAACCATTTAATGTGCAATAGTTAAAAGTTATTTCTAAGTTTAGTTTAGTACATGATGCTGTTGCAAATGAAATCAAATAAATTTGAACAAAAAAGAACATATGCCAACCTACCTGTGCGGTACATGATCCAAGGAAGGCTGCACACGTTCTAGCGAAACTTGACCTCCAAAATCAGCCTTGAACTTGTTAATCACGCGGATCATCTCAGCCGTGGGCCTCTGTTAATAAAAACAAAGAAAGCACTTTTCTTTGTATAAAAAGCTACCAAATGATGCTGCTAACAATCAACGTAACATAGAAAACAAATCCTTTAATTGTGAGATCAACAGAACGAATATTTTTCTACCATTCAACTCTATTACTTATGTCCCCACCAAATGATCCGTTTTTACTTCATTCTCTGCTAAATCTCTACATAATTTCTCAGTGATTGCTCTCAAAGTCTGCTTAACATGTAATTCCAACTTTTCACCTAGAAACCTAGGAAGCTAAAGATCCAATTCTTCCCACTACCACCCCTCCCTAAAAAAATTACCTTATAGACGCACTCGGAGAGGACCATGGAGCAGAGGACGTCCTGGAGCTCGGAGACGGAGTCGGCCTTGATAGCCCGGCACAGATCCTTCAGCTGCTTCCTCCGCCGCTCGAGCTCCTCCTTGACCCTCCTCTCCTCCTCCACCTTCCTGTCGTCCCTCTTCCACGGCGGCCACCTCCACTGCGGCGGCGTCGGCATCGGCGGCGGCGACCACACCACCATCAGCTTCTCCCTCTGGTCCTTGATCCACAGCTCCACCCTACTCCGCCAGGACTCCATCGCCACCGCCGATGGCATATGCCGTGGCACCAGAGCGCGGGGGCGCGGGGGGGTGGTTTGGTTTGTGGCGGGGCGTAGGGGCAGTTGGGAAGGAGAAAAGCCAACCGTGACAGCCGATTTTGGCTCGTGGGGTTCGCCTTTTTTTTATTTATTTTTTTTCTAATAAAAACTTCTGGCTCGGAGACAAAATTTCGTTTTTATTTCAGATGATGGCGAATTGGTGATGATGACGGAGCAATTGGATTTGGATGGGGACAATCGCGTAATTTGGCTCGTATTAATTTCTTGGTTAATTACTTAATTGTTGCATAATGTCGTTCCTCATTTTTTTTAATTTTAGAAGATCTAGATAAAACATAGAGGTTTTTCTTGTACGGCAAGAATTCCCAAGTTTCATTGATTACGATGATAGTGACAGAGATCTTCCTCTTGTTTGTAATAATTGAGGCTGCAAGTTTCACAATCAATACAAGTGGGGTCTGAATTTAAGCGCTCTCTCTCTCTCTAAGTGCTCTCTCTCTCTCTTTAGAACTCTCGCTTTTCTCTCGAAACTTCCTCTGCAACTAAGCATGCGACTGCGATCGGGGAAATCGCTCGCTTCAGTGGGAAGATCGGGGGGATCCTGTCGTTTGCAGACTACTGGCTGCTCGAAAAACTTGGATCTGATGCGCAAGCCCTTTGTTGGGGTCGCTCCCAACTGTGTTCCTCCGCTGCTGCAGGCCTCCGATCATCCCTCCGATACTCAGGGTTGGCCCTCTCCCTTGGAGGATCGCACCAAAAGGTGCACTGCAGGGTAGGTTTGTGGCTCCGGTGAGGTAACTCCTTCTGTTCATGAGCCACCTGATTGTATTGTTTGTGTTGCCCCTTCTGGATGGTTTGGGGAGATGACTAGATCGGTCATCTCCTGCTGTAAGTCGAATAGATTTTTTTACTTGAGAATATTGGCGAGTTCTATTCACTGCTTACTGCCTCTCAAATATTTTTACCCTAATGTCTCTGTGGATACCATGTTTGTTTATAAGAGCTTGCGTGCTGGGAGGTTTAGTAGTTTACGTTCTTGTTTAGTATTTGATGGTTTCGTTGAGGACAGTGCTTCTTCCTGTCCTAGCGATTTCCGGCATCGTCTCTACGAGATGTTGGAGGATTCCATCCATGGAAATAGCGCTGTCTTGAGGCAGCCTGGCATCCTCTCTGATGTTATTAATAGTGCTTGTTCCATCGATGCATCTGATAGATGTCTCGATCTTTCTAGTTGTGAGAACGATTGTCTGGATCGGGGGAAGTTCAGTTCCCCCGATGCTGGTGGCACTCCCCACCTACCACTAGATCTGTTTCTTGATAAGGTGGTCGGATCTCCTCGTTGGAACCCTTGTTCCGGTAAGCGGCAGCGTTTGGATCCCTCAAAAGCCCCTAACTCTATTTAGAATTACACGACCTTTGGTTCTACATTAATTTTCGGTTGTCAGAGCTTTTTGGGGGATTTGACTAATAATCCCTGTTCCACGAATGAAATCGCCCCTTTTAACTGTAATCTGAGCTTAACTCCATTACACCTTGCTGAGATGGAGGATTATCTTCGGGAAGGAACTTACCTCCCCACTTTGTCTTCTGACGGTTGCCATTCCGTCCCATGCGTGAATAGTGCCGAGTCACGTCACATTTATGTTTCGTCTGCGCCTGTAGTTTCGTGTGAAAGAGAAAAAATAGATATTGAACGAGCGGGAAACTCACCCTTTTACGATTCTACCCTTGATATTCCTTCTTTGGAATTCAATAATCCTTCTGGTAGCACGGGCTCTTTCGGAAAGCACAGGATATCTTTTAATTATCCTATCGAAAATAACGCAGATTTTGGAAACCAAATATTTCCTTTCGCGGTTTCTGAGAACTCTGGGTCTCCTCCGTCAGTGGGCTCTGTCCCTGACAACGGCACTCCGTCTGTGCTTTGCCGCCTCCCTCAGACACCCACTCCCAATACCACTGGTTCGCGGTTTGCGGTTCTTCAGTCTCCCACTAAGACAACCCTTCCCACTGTTGCCGCATTCAGTGGATGCCAAACCACTGAGCACTACACCTCTTCACCTTCGCTGGAGGAGACACCAAGTGGTTGGAAAAAAATATCACGGAGAAAGGCTCGTCCTCCTTGGGTAAGCTTTTGTATTCAATATAATAGATGTTTTAAATGTGGGCTGAGAGGCCACGAAAAGAAAAACTGCAAATATAAGGGGTTTTGTTTTAAGTGTAAAGCATCCACTCACTCCGTAGCCTTGTGTAAATTTTTTCAGGGTGAGCAGATGGCTCCCACTCTCCCTCCTACCATTAAAACTATCGGGCACTCTCCCCAAAACCCTTACATCTTGGCGCCTTCTGAAGCTGTGAGTGACCAATACTTACTTCTATCTCGTAGTGCAATTGTTACTGTGCACAATACCACTTTGTCTATCGAAACTCTTAGGGCTCACATTAGGACTCATTGGTCCAACTCTCCTACCGTTGAGGTTCAGCCATTCTCTCCTGGAAAATACCTACTGACTTTCCCTTCCATTAAGGACAGGAATGACTCACTCCCTGTCTATGGACCCATGCTGCAGTCAATCTCAGCATCGTTCACCCCTTGGACCTCCAATTCCAACGCAGTATGCAATCTTAAAGA
>JAMKQA010031616.1:0-29742 GCA_024699735.1 Posidonia australis
CAAAACAATAAAAGAAAAGTCTTCGTAAACCAGAAATGCGGGTAAGGATCCCTATTACGTACGAGGAAGGTGTTAGACACCCTCGTACGCCCGATAAATCGGTCTTCTATTGGTTTCTCTTTTGCTAATGAAATGTCGGCTTTACAGCCTTTGCTGTATGCCCGAGGGCGATATGCCATGCCATGCTAATGAGTGTGGTGTCTAAAGTACGGGTGCAGGATGTGTAGGGGTGTGTCCTAATGCTCATAAATATAGCTCGTCTGCCGGGTCAAGTGTTGGTGCTATAATATTGCATAATAAGATCAAAGATCTAATATCTTGAGCGATTTATCATCCTTGCTTTACTATATGTCTAATGCAATCTAAAATGCGGGAAAACTGCTGAAAACAAAGGTGTGCCTTCCTAATGCATCAAGGAAGTAAACCAAAGGAAAACGCAGAAGCAAATCGGGTCAAGAAAGCAAGCAAAAACATGTGAAAGCCTACTGTGTGATACTGAAAACAGGTCACTACGCCTGTTTGGTGCGCCAGACTGGTGCTCCAGTCTGGTGCACTATCTATGTTCGTCTAGGTGGGCCAGGAAAACATGCTGAGGGAAAAAAAGAAAGCCACACTAAACCAAAACATCAGAGGATGCGCTCTGGAAAAGTACGCAGTAGAATCATTCTGTAAAATTTAGAAAACATGTATTAAAAGTGTGAGAAATGCAAATGCAATGACCTTGTGCTCAAGGGATGGTAGCCTCACACAAGGTCTCACCTATTTAAGATAAAATGAAGAATGCACGATTCAGTCAGGCCACTGGATCATGGGGCAATGCACATGGTCTTCCATAAAGGAGTAAAGTGCAATCGACCTACCAGATTCAGCCTAGAACTGAATATCAAAATAGAGAAAACAGTTGGAAAGCAATCTGATCAAAACTGAAAAGCATGCAGGTAACATCTTGGTACATCAGAGAATCGATCATAAAAGGAATAAGCTTAAAGCCTTCGATAAAGCCATGCCAACATTGATGCAATGCGAGTGTTTCATTATCTGACCAATCTGGCGCGCCTGCTGGGTGCGCCAGCCTGGTGTGCTGGACAGGTGCGCCTGAGTGGTGCGCCCCAGGGAATCTGGATCAGACTGCAATCTGATCCAGAATCCACCCTAGCAAAGACATAAGGTGATTCATGCTAATGCAGATGGGTTCATGCCATTATTAAGAACTGAAAATATGATGAAAATGCACACGATCAAGAATCATCATGTATTCAAAACAAAAATAAGTTGATGGGTTCATGTATGAAAACATGCAAAGCCTAGGAATAAACATGATCTGGATAACGCCAATCAAAACATATGTAAATAATGATCATAAGCATATTTCTATGTGTAAGAACATAAAAGTGCGTGGCAAAGTGCTATGTGTAAGGAAATGGTAAAAGAAGATAACTCATGTAGATTTTACACTAGAAACAAATGTATAGATTAGCATGGAGATTATTTTGCAAAGAGAGCAAGCATGTTTATCATAGAACTTTACAAAAACATGGAATAAATCAGTCCATATGTATGATTTCAAGCATGCTTTATCATGTTTCTGAAATGAGATTTAAAGGAGAAAGAGGAGGTAGAAAGCCTACCTCTCAAGATGTTCCTTCTTGAAATATCAGAGATAAAGAGATCCATGTGGCTTTGGAAGGACCAAGGGTGTTTTGGGATGCAGGGGAGTGCTCCAGAAACGAAAATAAGCTGCTGGAAAGAAGGAGAAACCCGTGCAGGATGCTTGCTCAGAACTGAATTGCTGAATTCAGGATTTCTAACCCCTCTCAATGGTTGCCTATGGGTGTCCTTATATAGGATTTTCTCATGGGTAACTCATGGGAATGGGGAGAGCCTCGTAGACGAAAAGCTTGGAAGATTCCATGGCATATTCGTTGCTAGAGGTAACAGCCATGAGAGGTGGAAAGCCAGCAGCCCGCAGCCTGCGAAGTGGCGTGCGCCTAGGATGTGCGTCAGAGATGTGCGCCTATGATGTGCGCTAGGTACGTGTGCTAGGGAGGTGTGCTAGCTAGGTGTGCCAGGTAAGTGTGCTAGCTAGGTGCTCTAGGGAAGTGTGCTAGCTAGGTGCTCTAGGGAAGTGTGCTAGCTAGGTGCTCTAGGTAAGTGTGCTAGTTAAGTGCTCTCCCCTACTGGTCTGGTTTTCTAATTGGGCTGCAGGCTTGCTATGGGTTTAGGATCGGTTCAAGGGTTAGTCACATCCAAAGCAACATCTGGAGTCCTATCAATGAGTCACCTCAAAATCGGGGTGTCTACAGATGGGATTGTGGTCCGTCAGTGGTGGTCCCTCGGGACACCTCATGTGCCGTTTTGCCAAGGATTTGGAAGAATTGTCAAAGAAATGAAAATAGTTTTAGAAAATGGATTTCAAAGAAATAGTTGGCCAGTTTTGGAAAATGTTTTCCCTGTTTTCTGTGTGTGGGCTGAGACAGTGTGGGACCGTGTCGTCGGGACTAGGGAATGTGACGACATTCTCGGGTGGTCTGGCGTGACTCCCTGGTTGAGGTCGGGGGTCGAGATACCTGAGGCTGAGGGTTGTCGGGTCCTGGAGGTATGAGACTCCTTGTCTGTCATCTCGAGGCTAGGGTTGTGGTCCGTGGGTTAAGGTGTCTTGTGGCATGACGGGGAGGTATGATACTCCTACTGTCGCTGTGAGCACTGAGGCTCAGGTGTCGTCTGGTGTGGAGGTATAACACTCCCTCCTGAGCACCGTATGTGGAGGACGCCATGAGGAGGCGTACCCTGTGGTGACCAGTGCGGGTGGGACACGTGCCCCATAGTTGGTAGCATCCTGAAAGACAGGACAACCTTCCCAAGGAGGGGTTGGCTTTTGAGAGGTCTCCTAAGAGGGAGAATTGTGGGACGGTGAACACTCCTGCACAGGATGGTCGTCACCGTGGCAGTGTAGAATGCTGTGGTTGCTCCTCGATGGACTACATATGGCCAGAGATAGGTTGCATAGTGCCGGGCTTCCGACCCATTGTGTGTGGTTTTGGCCATTAAGGGCCTTTTCTTGTGGCTTTGGGCTAGTGGAGCCTCGTTTGTGGTTTTGGCTGATGTGGGCCTAGTTTATGAGGTTTTGAGAAAATGGTTTATGAAATGAATTTAAAAGGAAAATTGATTATAGTTTTGTTTTTTGTGGTTTTCCTTGGGATGCGTACTGGGTGACTTTTGTCACTCCTACGTTTTTCCTCGTGTTTTTGGTTTACAGGTGCAGGCATGCAGAGGGTTAGCGAAGTGCATATTGTCTAGAGTCTCCTAGCGTAGTTAGATATTTACTATTTGGCTTTAATTTTCCTGTAATTTAGTTTGTTTAAATTATTGTGGAAAATGTGGGGTGTGATAGTTTTCTTGTATTAGAGCTCTAGGTTCACTAGGTTGCCCTAGGTTAGTGCTACACCTATGGTGTTCGGTCTAGAGACTCCATAGGTTTTGCAAGCATTGTAGAGTCTGCACCTGATTTTTCACCATGCTTTTCTAGTTGTTACTTTGTCTGTGGTGTAAGTACTTTGCCTTTCTCCAGTAGGATGCCTCCTCATTGTCATAATGGCAAGGCTCTTGTCGAGGATACCGAGTCCCGAGAGGACGTAGGCAGATGGAAGGCAGTTCGTGCGGAATTGAGGAGTTTGGTACACGGGATCTCTCACGCGTTCAGCAATAGTAGTGCTAGTGAACCGTCGGGTGACCTATGGCTGAACTTGTTCATGAAGGTTCGTTCGCCGTCGTTCAAGGGTAAGGTCAGTGCTGAGGAGAGCGAGGCCTAGTTGGAGAAGGTGGTGAAGATGCTGGAGAGCATGGTGTACCTGGAGGAGCATTGGGTGCGGCTAGCGACCTACCTGCTAGATGGTGAGGCAGATAGGTGGTGGAAGTCTATGAGGCAGCTGAAGTTCCTGAACTCAATCACTGTTTGTATCCAGTGGAAGGATTTCAAGGTGGCCTTCTATGACAAGTATTTTCCCACTCATGTGAAGGAGCAGCTTCGCCGAGATTTTCGGAGTCTAGAGTAGGGCACGATGTCGGTGCTTGAGTGTGAGACTGAGTTTGCCCGACAAGAACGCTTTGCTCCTGCCTATGGGTCTGAGGAGGAGCGGGCGCAGAGGTTTCTGGATGGCTTGAACCTTGGGCTACAAGTGAAGGTGATGGGCTGTAGGTGTTAGACTGTGGAGGACATGGTTGGGATGGCTTACCACTTCAAGGCGGCGCATCAGAAGTTTCTGGGGAGTCATTTCAAGGGGAAGGGTAACTCTTCTTTTACCTCTCGGTTCTCTTTCTCTGGTCCTCCAAGTGCCTGTAGTTCGGGTAGCCCTGAGAAGAAGAAGAAGGTGAGGTCCAATGTTTCCTCTGTGGGCCAGCGGAGCTTTTTTGGGGGTAGCAGATCTAGCCTCAGTCAGACAAGGTCTAGTGCTCCCGATGGGAGCCAGTGCTTCAACTGTGGTCAGGTGGGCCACATTGTTGTATATTGTCCCAACCTAGGCGAGTCTCAACTCCGGTATTGTGCTATAATTGTGGGAAGGTAGGACACGTTCAGAGATCTTGTCTGGAACCACCTATGAAGGCAGAAAGCCCGCCACAACAACCGACTAGGGGATAGGTGTTCAGCATTGCAGCTCCAGGCACAGGGTCTTCGGGAGATGTTGTTGAGGGTAAGGATGAATAGTTGATTCTGTAACCCTCTGAGATATATTGTAATCTCCTTGTAATCTGGACATCTGCCTGATTGTATGGATGTGTGGTGTTGTTTTGTTTGGCCATCAAGTTCTTTTATTGTGGCTGGCCAGATGGCCAAAGTTTTGTTTGACTTAGGGAGTTCTTTCACCTTTATCTCTGAGTCTTTCGCGACGGAGTTGGGAGAGAGACCAGCTAGACTGGCCTTTCATCTCAGCATGGTGACACCACTGGGGGAGCACAGTTTGGGATGGAGGTATCTGGAGTCTGTCAACTTGACGCTGAATGGTAGAGAGTTCAACGTCAGCTTGATCTTGATGGACATGCCGGAGTACGATGTGATACTCGGCATGGATTGGTTGGCGCAACAATCTGCTTTGATCGACTGTGCTCGGAGGAGAGTTTATCTTGGGTCTCCTGAGGATGGGTCTTTCTTTGTGCAAGGTGGGTATCAGGGTGAGCCTAAGCTTGTCATACAGCTATGAAGGCTTATTAGTCTTTGTCAAGGGTTGCATGGGGTATCTAGCCAGTATAGTTACCTCCACTTCTCCTGAGTTGGGTGCTCACAACATCTCTATGGTGTGTGAATATCGTGTCGTTTTCCCTGATGATTTGCCTGGTATGCCACCTCACAGGGAAGTAGAGTTGTTGATCGATCTGATCCCTGATTTTGGTGCTGTGTTGAAGCCTCCTTATCACATAGTGCCTGCAAAATTACGAGAGTTCAAGACTCAGTTGCAGGATTTGCTAGACAAGGGGTTTATCAGGCTGAGTGTGTCTCCGTGGGGAGCACCTGTCTTGTTCATCCGTAAGAAGGATGGTTTGCTCCGACTGTGTATAGATTATCGGATGTTGAACCAGATCACGGTGAAGAACAAGTATCCCCTGCCCCACATTGATGACCTGTTCAACCAGTTGCAATTTGCATCGATGTTCTCGAAGATTGATCTGAGATCAGGGTATCACCAGTTGAGGATACGAGACTCAGACATTCAGAAGACTGCCTTCTGGACACGGTAGGGGCATTACGAGTTCACGGTCATGCCTTTCGGCTTGACTAATGCACCGGTTGCGTTTATAGATCTAAAGAACAGGATTTTCAGCCCTTTTCTGGACCAATTCGTTGTGGTTTTTTTTGATGATGTGCTGGTCTATTCTCCTGATGTTGAGACTCACGCCTTGCACATGAGGGTAGTTTTGGATACTCTAAGGCATCATCAGCTGTACGCCAAATTCTCCAAGTGCGAGTTCTGGCTCAACGAAGTCATGTTCCTTGGCCATTGGATTTCTTGAGAAGGCATCAGAGTAGATCCTACCAAGGTCAAGGCGGTGAGTAGTTGGGAGCGACCTAGGACTGTGTCAGAGATCTGGAGTTTCTTGGGTCTGGTGGGCTATCATAGGAGGTTTATCAGGGATTTCTCCTCCATAGCCGTGCCTTTGACAAAGTTGACCGGGAAGGGGGTTCCTTTCTGCTGGGACCAGAATTGTGAGGCGAGTTTCCAAGAGTTGAAGTCTCGTCTTGTTTCTGCCCCTATGTTGACTCTGCCTTTTGGAAGTGGTGGCTTCACTATGTATAGTGATGCTAGTGGTGTTGGGTTAGGGTGTGTTCTGATGCAGCATGGCAATGTTATCGCATATGCTTCGCGCTAGCTGAAGGATCATGAGAACAACTACCCGACCCACGATTTAGAGATGACTGTCATAGTGTTCGCTCTCAAGCTCTGGCAACACTATCTCTATAGGGAGCAGTTTGAGGTCTTCACCGATCATCAGAACTTGAAGTATATCTTCACGCAGAGGGACCTCAACCTGAGGCAGCGCCACTGGGTGGAGTATTTGAAGGACTATGATTTCAACCTGTCCTACCATCCCAACAAGGCCAACATGGTCGCCGATGCCCTGAGTTGGCGTACGCACAGGATGGCAAGCCTGATGGTCAAGGAGTGGACCATGTTGGAGGATCTGGTGAGCTGCAAGCCGAAGCGGTAAGCTCGGGGAACGGTTGGTGCCTGGGTGGCCAACTTGTCTGTTCACCCGAAGCTGTTAGAGTTTATTGTCGCCTGTCAGTAGCTAGATCCGTTTGTTCAGGTTGTGTTTGAGAAGCTAGAGGCTGGTGGAGAACCTCATTTCTCTGTTGGGGCATATGGAGAGCTGAGGTATGATATGCGTCTGTATGTGCCCCAGCATGAGGAGGCTAGGTAAAGGTTGCTGGATGAAGCACATCGATTTAGGTACACTATTCACCCTGGGAGTACGAAGATGTACCAAGATTTGAAGTGGAATTTTTGGTGGCCTAGCATGAAGAGAGATGTTGCTGACCATGTGGCGAGGTGTACTACCGGCCAGTTGGTCAAGGTAGAGCACTAGAGACCTGAAGGGACCTTGCAGCTATTGGATATTCCTGTGTGGAAGTGGGAGTACATCTCGATGGACTTCGTGAGTGGTTTGCCGCAGACTCAGAGGAAGAACGACATCGTGTAGGTGATCATGGATCAGCTAACCAAGTCTACTTACTTCCTACCATTCACGTGAAGCTTCTGATACACTGCCTGGCGGAGTTGTATGTCTCCAAAGTGGTTAGGCTACATGGTGTTCCGGTGTCCATCATGTCGGACAGAGACACGAGGTTCACCTCGAGGTTCTGGAGGACTTTGTAGGAGGCATTTGGCACCATGCTCAACTATAGCATAGCATTTCATGCTCAATCGGATGGTCAGATAGAGAGGACTATCTAGACGTTGGAGGATATGCTCAGAGTATGTGCCTTAGACTTTCAAAGGAGTTGGGAGGACCATTTGCAGCAGATTGAGTTCGCCTACAACAATAGTTATCACTCAAGCATTGGGATGGCGTCGTACGAAGCTTTGTATGGTAGGCCATGCAGATCATCGGTTTACTGGAGTGAGGTGGGCGAGCATCAGTTGATTAGTCCAGAGCTTGTGCAGTTGTATGCAAACAAGGTGGATTTAATCCATAGTAGGCTGTTGGCTGCACAAAGTCAGCAAAAGAGCTATGCTGATAGGAGGCGGAGACCGCTGGAGTTTTTAGTGGAAGACTATGAGTTTTTGAAGGTGTCGCCGACCAAGGGTGTCATGAGGTTTGGGAAGCGTGGTAAGCTGAGTCCTCGCTATATCGGCCCATACCAAATCACCTAGAGGATCAGTGAGGTTGCATATCGGTTGGATCTACCACCAAAGATGTCGTCCATGCACAACGTATTCCATGTCTCCATGCTAATGAAGTGCCTGGCTGACCTTTCTCATGTGATCCTAGTTCAGCCAGAAGGGCTCTAGGAAGGCTTGTCCTTTGTGGAGGATGCCGTTGAGATTGTTGACCGAAAGGAGCAGATGCTGCGAAACAAGGTGATTCCATTAGTTTTGGTCAGGTGTCGGCATCATGGAGCCAAGGAGGCCATGTGGGAACGTGAGGAAGCCATCCTAGTCCAGTACCCGTATCTTTTCGCCTAGTGATTTCGAGGGCAAAATCTTATTTTAAGGGGGTTAGGATGCAACACCTGTGAAATTCATTTTGTAATTATTTACATTTTATGAATTTATTCCTGGACGGGTGTTATTGTTCCAAGGCCCATTGTGTGGTTTTGTACTTTTGGGCTTGCCCCTTGTGGGTCGACTCTTATTTGTGTGTCCCTGTGCGTGGCTGGTACTATGCGTTGTGGAACTGTGCTTGTGGGCCCAGGTGTGGGTCCACATGGGGTTCGTGTTTATGGGTCGTTGGTTGTGGTCGGTGGTTGGGTGATTGGTGCAGGGAGTCGTTGGTTTGTGCCTTGGAGTAGGCAGATGGGTTTTGTGCGGCGAGGCTGGTGGGTGGCCAAGGATTGGCTAGTGAGTGCGTGCCGGTGATTAACGGGCAGGTGCGCGGCATCCTCCTCCCTCGCGTATTTAACGCGTGCTTAAGGCGAGCCTTCTCGGACGCACTGGAGCCTTAGCTTCCTCCCTTCCTTTCCATTTCCTCCTTTCCCCCTCCACTCCTCCTCCATTTTCTCCTTCTTCCACTTCACTCCTCCTTCCATCTACGGGTGGGTGCGGGTGATCGAAGAGAGGGCCTGTGAGTGGGCTACGGCTCACGGTGGCTCGTGGCAGTGCAGGAACGAGCCATTGCAGGAAGCTCCGGAGCGACGTCCTAGAGGTCGTGGGGTGTCGGGGGACGTGTAGGGTTGTTGGAGTTCGTTGGAGTCGGTCGGGGTTCATCAAAGGCCGTTCCAGGTACGTAACCCATTTTAATGTGTAGAAATCATGTAAAATGGTAGAAATGCCTAGGATGCATATAATCCAAGCTAAATTTAATGTTTTAGAATTTTTGGGAATTTATTATGGCATTTATGGGTTTTTATGGCGATTGGTGTGTTTTGGGTCAGTTTGACCCATCTGTCTTTGCAATTTTATATCTTGATGCATGGTGAATGGATTTCAGTTTTGTTTGTTGGGATTTGGAGTAGACTCGAGCATCTACCACATATGTTTTATTCGAGTTTTTTGGTGCTGGTTTGGGGGATCCGATCGGATCTCTCACCCCGGGCGATTTCCAAGTTCCCTATTACTAGCTGTCTGAATTCTGACAGAAAACTAGGGGCACGGATCGATTGCACTGGCCACATGCGTGGGTTAGGCAGTAGTTTTCGCCCTTGGTCCAGGCTCTGTTGGCTTTCAGACGAAAGTGCTAGGGGCATGGGCCAGACGCGCGCTCCACATGCAAGGGTCTACCAGGCATTTTCTTGGGTTTCTCCTGGATTTTTGGGAAATGTAGTTTAATGCAGTGGTTTTTCGGATTGGTTTGTATTGTCCCTGTTAGATGGGATTGTGGGCCGTCAGTGGTGGTCCCTCGGGACACCTGATGTGCTGTTTTGCTGAGGTTTTGGAAGAATTGTCAAAGAAATGAAAATAGTTTTGGAAAATGGATTTCAAAGAAATAGTTGGCCTGTTTTTGAAAATGTTTTATCGGTTTTCTATGTGCGGGCCGAGACAGTGAGGGACCGTGTCGTCGGGAACAGGGAATGTGATGACATTCTTGGGTGGTCGGGCGTGACTCTTTGGTTGAGGTTAGGGGCCAAGATACCTGAGGCTGAGGGGCGTCGTGTCCTGGAGGTAGGGGACTCCTTGTCTGTCGTCTCTAGGCTAGGGTTGTGGTCTGTGGGTTGAGGTGTCTTGTGGCATGATGGGGAGGTATGATACTCCTGCTGTCGCTGTGAGCACTGAGGCTCAGGTGTCATCTGGTGTGGAGGTATGACACTCCCTCCTGAGCACTGTGTGTGGAGGCCACCATGAGGAGGCGTACCGTGTGGAGGCCAATGCGAGTGGGACACGTGCCTCGTAGCTGGTAGCATCTTGAGAGATAGGACAGCCTTCCTAGGGAGGGGTTGGCTTTTGAGGGTTCTCCTAAGAAGGAGAATCGCAAGATGGTGAACACTCTTGCATAGGGTGGCCGTCACCGTGGCAGTGCAAAACGCTGTGGTTGCTCCTCGGTGGAATGCGTGTGGCCAGAGTTAGGTTGCCTGGTGCCGGGCTTCCTGACTCACTGTGTGTGGTTTTAGCCATTAAGGGCCTTTGCTTGTGGCTTTGGGCTAGCAGAGCCCTGGTTGTGGCTTTGGCCGATGTGGTCTTGGTTTATGAGGTTTTGAGAAAATGATTTGTGAAATGAATTTAAAAGGAAAACTGATTATAGTTTTGTTTTCTGTGGTTTTCCTTGCGATGTGTACTGGGTGACTTTTGTCACTCATACATTTTTCCTCATGTTTTTGGTTTACAGGTGCAAGCATGTAGAGGGTTAGCATAGTGCATATAGTCTGGAGTCTCCTAGTCGCACACACAGGTTCCTGGTAGTTAGATATTTACTGTTTAGCTTTAATTTTCCCGTAATTTAATTTGTTTAAATTATTGTGGAAAATGTGGGGTGTGACAATACTCTTGCATCTTTATCAAAATTAGACTGGCCTAGAAATCCTTGTCTCCTAGCTGAATATTGACTGACCTCAAATACCTCTAAGCTAGACTATGTTCTTCTATTGGAGTTACTACATCTAGCTGGAAGGCTAGCCCAGTAGGATTGTCGCCAACCTTGGCCATAAATGACTCAGATACAAATGAAAATGAACTGCTTGAGTCAAATAAAACTTGTACCATACAGTCAGCTACAACAAAGGATCCTAACATTCATACACAACACAACAACAAATATTATTATTATAGATATCAGTGCTAATTATACAAGGTTGATAATACAACACAATTACACATATCTATCACTACTCCATACCGTCTACGACGTTCGCTGAGGTACTTACATCTGGAGCAGAGATGGAGAAAACTCTTCCCTTGTTAGGCTGTCGGCGCTCATCTCCGGCTGTCTTTTGGGATTCTAGGCAGCTTTTCTGGAAGTGCTCAATCTTTCTGTAGTTGTAGCACCTTTCACGATCTATCCCCTGCTGCCTAAATTGGCACTGTGCTACTATATGCTCCAACCTCTTATAGATACTGCAGGATCCTCTTCCTACACCACTAGTGGAACCAGTCTAACTGGGTCCGACACTACTCTTCCCCACAACATTGTGCTCTTCCATAGCAGACTCAGAGCACTCCTTTCTTTTCTTCCTGGAGCTTCCAGAACTTGTTCAACTGGGTGTTCCAAAAGTAGAAGACCGCTGAGAGAATCTCATCCCATTTCCTCTAGGGAATTCTTCCTAAAACAATCGATGCTCAACCTCATAGCAATCTGCTAGCTCCATTGCATCGGTCAGTGTCTGACACTGGAACCCGAGAACTATTGCTTTAGGAGCTGGATTCAGCCCCTCCACGAACTTCTTGGCTCGACCCTTCTCAGTGGCAATAGCTTGGGAGAACTACTCTAGTTGGTGGAAAGCATTTTCATACTCTGCCATGGAAACATTCCCCTACTTCAAGTTTCTGAAATCCCTATCTAGCTTGTCCTTCTCATGCTCGACGAAGAACCTCTCACAAAATACTTCCTAGAGCTCTTCCCAAGTAATCATTAGTAGGTCTTGATTGGGGAATTTGGTGTGGCATGTAGACCTCCACCATTGGTCGACATCACATTTGAACTAGAATGTGGCTAGCCAAACCCATTTCACTACTGGGCACTCCACGCCCTCCAATATCTTTTCCACCTCTAAGAGCCATGCCTCACATTCCTCTAACTCGCCGCGCCCATCCAGGGTTGGCGCCCCTAACTGGCAGAATTACTTTATCCATGGGTCGCCTTTGGCCTTATCTTTGTGATCGCCACCAATGGATTAGATGAATCCTTGCATCATCTCTCTTAACCCATGTCTCAAGTCCCACTAGGTGCCTCTGCCCTACTCTACATTAGATCCTGACATTGAGGTCCTACCTCAGCCTCAGCCTCTCCACATTGTGCTGCTAGCACAAAACACACACGCATGTCAGGTTCAATTCTCTCTCTTGTGCAGTCCTATAGAGCCACTAATTCAGACACCATTAAGCCAGTATACTTAGTGCAAGCTAGTGCTCTGATATTACTTTATAATGCTCTTAACTAGGCACTACAGAATCTAAGCTACTAACTAGGATTAATGCACTTTTAAAAAAGAAATCAAGCTATAATCTACCCAAAACCTGTGTGTGCGACTTGTGGCTCCTATCTATGAACATCGGACTAGACTGTACTGCAACTAAGCTCTAGAAAACAAGGCAAGGGAAATAACACGTGTGAGTGACTTCTAAATCACCCAATACGTGCCCACAAGAAAACACGGTGGAAAGCACTTATAAACTAAATTCTAGGTTTTCGAAAGCTTTCTATACATTTATCTATTCTGGGTTTTACTAGAACTAAAACTTCAAATAAAATTTCTAAATAAAATTCTAGTAAATTCTTTTCAAGAAATATCAGTGAAATCATGCTCTTTTCAAATCTTTTCTTTCTTTTCTAAATCTCATGCACTATACTAATGCATTTCTGGCAAACAACTTTAAGACTAAAGTCCAGGCGAAAGCATGAATCTTAAATCTATTTGAAATGCAAATCTTGGCTCGTACTAGTCCTAAACTCCAGTCACGTCTCTCTAGAATCTAGCTAAAACATAGAAGTCAAAAATTAGCTCAACTCCAACTTAAATTTAATTCTAAATCTCAAATCTGAAAACTCTTTTCTTTTCTTGTGCCATCTTGATCAGGGGTGACCTGACTACAAATGGAGGGAGAGGCACAAGTCGCGTCTCGCTAGAATCTGGCTAAAACACAGAATCCAATACTTAGCTCAATTGTAGCTTAAATCTAATTCTGAATCTCAAATCTGAAAACTCTTTTCTTTTCTAGTGCCACCTTGATCAGGAGTGACCTAGCCACAAATGAAGCAAGAGGCACCAATCTCAACCTTTTACGCTGCCAAGATGAAAGTCCTTGTGTTGGGCATTCCACCATCTACCTCGGCCAACAGGCCGCACACTTGGGCTCTTCAGGCCCCTTTGAGCAAACAGGCTCTCACTATTTTTTTCTTTGCACAGGGATGCGTTGCCCAACACCCCTTTCTTTCTTGGTGTTTGAGCTTACGAGTTTTCTTACCTGGTCCATTCAACACCTTTCTCTGGGCATCCAGTCTCTTTAACTGAGGCCAACTCTAGAATTCTTATTTTGAAAACATGCATCTTTTCTTCGAAATCTTTATTCTAAATCTCTCCCATTATGGAGATCTTTTCTGTAAAACTATTCCTTTCTTTTGAGATGTCTCTTATAATTCTCTTTAAAGCTCTTTCTAAACAATATGCCAAAACATCACAATTAGGCATAAAAATCCATTCATAATCATCTTTATTAAAATAACCTTTTTTTTTTTACTTGGCTCTGGGGTCGAGTTCAGTAAATCAGACCAAAACGGCAGACCAAATTGGACTCAAATGCCCAGATCGGTCGATCCAATGGTCGTTCAAATTTCCCTAGTTTGGGCGACCGAGACATTTTGATCGACCGAAATCCCCTAGAACGGATGACCAAAGAATTTCGATCTACCAAAATCAAGGTTCTAGTCGAATACTGATAAGAAATCGGCATGCTGAACCTAATTTTGCATACTAAAATGACTATTTTCAATAAACTTCCCCTGAGCCCTAATCACTTGTTCATTGGAATTGTGACCTCCGATGGACCCCTTTTCGGTGAGCCACAATTCCTACATAAAACATATATTCTAGCATGCAAAGTTTATTTCTATTTGGGACAAGTTTCATTAAAAACCATTGCATATATCTCAAGATATAAGATCAAGAATAGAGAGGATTCATCCCAAACCACTATTGCACATGCACGGAAACATTCTCTAAAATGCTTGAAAAATCATGGAAAAATTCTAGAAATCACATTCATCCATGATTCAACTCAATCCTACTCATATTCATGCTTTTCATACTAACTCATAGCATAATTCCAAGATTGAAGCTTAAATACAAAAAGAGGAATGAGGGAAGCGACGCATACTCAGAGTCGGTCTCCAAGGATCCTCCATCAGTTGCCTCCGCTCTCCTTCCTAGTGCTCCTCTAGCTTCCAAGGCCTTCGGAGATCCTCTTCCACTATCGGCAACAACCACATCTCTCTCTTCTTTCTCTGGTTCTCTCGCTCTGGCTCTCCCTTTCTCTCCTTTCTCTCGGTCTACCACTCTCCTTGCTTTCCTCTTCTTCTCCATTTAAGGTCGCTATCTCTGTGTTGTCATTCCTCGACAGCAATCGTCAGAGATCCCGACGTATCGACGATGTCGTATGGTGGAAGGCTACAGAATACTGTGCAAGCATAATGAAAGGTGGTGGAGGCTGTATGGCACTGTGCTAAGTTGACCTAGCTCTGGATCTGGCCCCACTCGGTCCCACACATGCACACGTGGCACGCACTGGTCCAAACTGCCACATAGTAGGGGAATTACAAGAGATAAAAACCAACTTAAATAAAGAGCTCAAGATACAACATATCATTAAGCTAATCATTCAGATTACAATAACTTAATTACATCTTTCCTGGATATTCTAGGCACAGATATTACACTTTTATTTCACTAAATTCCAATTCCATCATCATATCTTCCATCATAATTTGACAATTAGAATCAAAATCTAGGATTCACTATTCTCTATGGGATCAACCTATACTTGCATACGTACTACATAATACGTCATGCACTTACGGTAATTAAAATGTACACATCATGTTTTTGGCATTGTTGCTGGGGAATAGATGTACTAGTTTAAATTTTATTTGTCAAGTTATTCTTTTTTTTATTTTTTTATTTAAAAAACATTTGAAAAAAAAAGAAACTTTCTTATTTGTGTTTGACGTTTATAAAACAAGGATTGGAGGAGAAAAAAAGTCTAAGTAAGTGTAACCATGCCAGCGACAGCCTCGTGGGTGGCACAAAAGGCCAAATGCACGAAGGCCAGCGAAGTCACGGCAAAAAGCGATAAAAACAATGATAAAAATGTGAGAGTCTCCACCTAGTCTACTTAAAAATGGGAGACGAGGAAAATCGTTTTAAAACAATAAAATTATGCAACAAAGTCATCATGAACCAAAAAAAATTGGGCAAGGATCCCTATTACGCATGGGGAAGATATTAGGCACCCCCATGCGCCCGAGAAATCGGTCTTTCATGGTTTTTTCGTTTACTTATGTGGAAATGTTGGCTTTTTTGCCTGTTTCTGTATGCCCAAGGGCGATATGCAATGCAACACTATATGTAGGTTATGCCTTATGCTAGACATGGGTAGAAAAACTGTCGGATGTGTCCTAATGCTCTGAAAGGTCACCCAAGTTGTGAATCAAACATCGGTGCAAAGATATTGCACTGATATAACCATAGATCTAGAAATATTGAGTGGCTAACGTCCTCGCTTTGCTACATGCAAAACCTAAGCTATCTTGCATTGATAAGTATGAAATCAGACTGGTGTTATCCTGATATATCTAGGAGAACACACAAAGAAAACGAAAGGCAAAACAAATCTAGAACCATGCTAAATACCATGCCAAAAAGCCACTATTGGTGCATTGAAATAGACAGGTGCGCTTGTTTGGTGTGCCAGAATGGTGCTCCTACCTGGTGCGCCACTTAAGAGCTCCACTAAGGTGTGCTAACAATGTGTGCCACTGAAGTGAGACCCAGAAATTGCAAAACAGACTGTAAGCTTGACTGATATGCTATGCGATATAAAATCTTGCAAATATACTTGAGACCATCTGAAAACGCATCCTAGGCATCTAAAAAAACCTGATCACATATAGGTTCATCTCTCTTCCATAAAGTCATAAAAGAATGAGTGGCAACCCATGACACCATGAAATGGGTCTTGTGCTCAAGGGCAAGAAGCATCACACAAGACCACATATTCCTATTTTGATAAAAATCATAGGACTATGACTAATGCACAAAGCCAGCACCAAAAAACATATGCAAGAAGACCAACATAGATGCATACAACAAAAAAGGGGAATGAACCTATTAAATCATTCCTATTGCATCTAAAATATGAATAAAACATAAATCCACCAAATTTTTCATATCTCTAAGATTCAGTAAAAAAGAGACAACAAAGGCAAGCATATATCTCATCCAACAATACAAGAACAAGACACGGTTGGTAAAGTTGCATAAAAGTCATGATCCATGAGAATATCATGCACTATAAAATGATCCAACAAGTACAAAATTCAGCATATTCATCATATAAGACTTCTCTAAAGTGATCCCATATTCATGAAAAGAAATCTAGCTATAAGAAAGTCTAGATGCTTACCTATTGGTGTGCTCTTGTACTCCTCCACAAGTGGCTCGAGATGACCTTGATGGCTGAAGAAAATAGGGATCTCCTTCCTCCCAAATGGCCTCCAAGTGATGCAAAAGAAGGAACTTTGTGGAAGATATGGATGAGGGGGCTTTTCCTTACACTAGGTAGGTGGATGACCTCTTACTCAAGGGTGGGAGTTTTTTTGGCTCTGGATAAAGCTAGGTTATGGGTGTTTGTGCTGGATGCAAAGGCTCTTCCTTTCTCTCTTCTTCCAACCCCTTCTCCTAATGACTATCAAGAGTTTATATAGGGAGTGCTTGGAAGTTCTAAAGGCTCAAGAAACCAAAAGACCTCTCCTAAGACCAAGAGATATGATCGTTATGCTGATAATGGACGAAAGTTATAGCAAATTATGGGTATAATGGTTGGAGTTTTGCTAGGCAAATGAACAGCCAGCGACCTGGAATCGAGCTGGTGCACCACCTATGTGCGCTAGTGAGGTGTGCCAGTGAGGTGCACCTGCTATGTGCACCAGATAGGTGTAACAGGTAGGTGCTCTACTTTAGTGTGCTTATTTAGTGCTCCAATAAGATGTGCTATATTAGAGTGCTACAAGAATATATCAAAAAGGTGTGCAATCTAGCTATATCGGTCAAATGTGCTAGGTAGGATGCTGGATCTAATCTTGGGGTCTAGTCCATAACTCTAGGTTAGTTTGATGCACTTGGAGGGTTCTGTTTGGGAAAGCAAGATCTGAATTCATCGCCACTAGATCCATCAACAAGTCGCCTCAAAATCGAGGTGTCTATAGTACGTTCTTTATTTCTCAAAAGTTTTGATAATTTTTCCTGAATTTTTCAAGATTATCCCAATTATTATTTGATTCATTTATTTTATTGGACTTTTTCTTAATCTAAAAATTAAAAAAAAAGAGTTATTTAAAGTTGAACTTAAATTCAAAAATTCATGATATGATAGAAATCTACTTTCTAGGATAAGCATCATATCTTGTGCATCTAGATATAGATTTTCTATTTTTGAATTTAAATTTTATTGTTGGAGATCGTTGGAGGAAGGTACGTTCTTTTATCTCAATTTCTTGCGTATTAAAGCACGTAGTTTGTAGGAGAGAACAACTTGTTTGTGCATCATTAATTATATATCATATATCAAAGCACCTAAGGACATAACCCATAGCACAAGATAAAGTGAGGATTTTGTCATCTCTTTAGCCCAAAAGCAAAAATATCAAGTATAAAGCATTGAACCAAGCCTAAATTAAAATCAAGTAGGCATTAGCCCTCTAGGATTTGAGCTCAATAGGATAAGAGAGTTTAAGAGTGAATCAAATTTAAAATTCTTTTCCTACTTGGTGTCTAGGAAAGTAGTTCACAAGGTTGTATCTTAAAAGGCAAATAGTTATTTAATTAGATCTGTTGCTTAAGTACAGGGAGCCTCCCACTTTCCTCTACTAATCTGACCAATTGGGTTAGAGAATTTTGATTTGAGAATCTCGAAGGTTAACTTGGAAGTTGGGAGTTGTCTAGTTATTTTTAAGTCAACCTTATTCTAAGACTTCTTTGAATTGTGTGCTAGACTAGGTTTCTTCATCTCTCCTATCTATAGAATCATGATTTCACTTCTCATCTCCTAGAACCTTCTCATCTTCTTTAGGGTTTGTCATCTCCAATCTATGTTAGTCAGTTGCACTAAGTTGGGTTAGAAATTTCACTTTCAAATTTGAACTCAATAATTTAAAAATGGCTGAAGAATTAAAACACTCATCCTAAACCCTAAGAGATAGATATTCACATGTTGAAGGAGTATCTAATGAATCAAGTTGGATATAGGTTTGGACAATTCAATTATGTGGCCCAAAGATCATGGAATGAGTCAAATGACCCTTATGCTTCAAATTACAACCTAAGATGAAGTCAACGTGATTTCTTATGGACCCAAAGATCATATGATGGAGGGCTAAGCTTCAATCAAATCCAATATCATTACTTTGAACCTTATCCATATCTAGACCCACAATACTACTCAACCTTCTCTCCTTTAAACTATCAACAAGAAGATGAAAATAGGTTAACAAGTCTAGAAAAAGACCTAGAAGAGCTAATGGAAGCAAGTATACAAACCACCAACCAAGTGCAAATGAATACTCAAGTCATAGCTCGTTTAGAAGTGCAAGTAGGTCAACTAATCAATGTTATAAATGAGAGAGAGGAATGGAACTTTTCTACTCAACATATGAACTCCCCCAATCAACCCTATGCTGTTCAAATAATGCATGAAGTAGAAATCCAAGACTAAGTAGATGAGTCCACTAAAGAACTAGTTGGCTAGGTAGACCAATTCATTATAAAGGTTTTCCTTTCAAGTGATTCAATTGAGAAAAATCCTCAACCTATTGTTCTTATGTCTCCACCAGAGTCCTTGGCGTTACCATCTACTAGAGGACTATTAGAGATATATGTCAAGTCATATCATTTAGCTCTAGTCAATTATGAACTCAAGCCCTCATTCCATATGCAATTGAATTACATGGGTTTATCCAATCTAATTTCATCCCCTTGGGAAATTCATGAAGTTCAATTAATAGAAGTCTAATGGTGACTTAATAGGCTGAAAAGAAATTTGCAAAAGATAGACCAACTCCTTGGCCAGATTAGGATTGTACCTTAGAGATTGATGAAGTCATGGATTCTCATGCACCTTAATCGTGAATATGTATAAATTGTACATAATTTTTTTTTCTTAACAACAGAAGCACTCCATCCCAAATCAAGTATCATTGTTCTAATTTTAATTGTATTTCATTTAGTGTATACGTTGAGAACAATGTATGGCTTAGGTGTGAGGGAGAGTCTTCTCTGTGTCTTTTTCATTTTCTTTAGCTAGAGTCTTCTATATGTCTTTTTATTCATCTTCTAAAAAAAAGAAAAAAATTTAGGAACTGTTCACATTAGTCTAATCAATTAGGAGTGAATTGGTAACCTAGGGTTTGAAGTTCAAAGGTAAGACTGAGTAATTAAGAACCCTGTGATTCAAAGAGTAGAGACAAAATATGAAACATAGCATCATCTGAAATATTTATAACTTATCATGCATTGCCACTCTAGTCCTTAGCTATGGGGAATAAAGGAATACCTAAAACACCTTAGCAAGACAAAACAAAAACCTCTAATTATTGAGTAACTAGGTGTCATGCCTCAGTAAGCATTGGTATTCACGTAAAAAGTTGATTAGAGGAAAAAAAAGATTAATAACATCTAATAATCACTGAGTAATTGGGTATCGTGCCTCATAAGCATTGATATTCACATAACAAGGTGATTAAAGGATAAAAGAAAAAAAATGTCTTGCCTTTAAGGCCTTAGCTACTCAAGTGATTAAGTCCTTAAGGGTGTCTTCACATCTGGTGACCTAAAATCGTCTAGTTTGGGATCCACTAACTTAAATCTTGCTAAATGGGTGGCTAACAATAAAGTTTAAGAAAGCAAGATACTAGGAAATGAAATAAAATTACTAAAGTGGTAAGATTGGACTTGAAAACCCATGCTAATGTCAATTTCACAAATACAAGGTACATATGAGTAATTTTTAAGAAGATGATGTGAAAAAAAAAGACAGTCTCTATGATGGCAATATGAGGGTTTTCAGCAAAGGTTAAATTGGAAAATTAAGACACAAGGAAACTTTAGATCTTTTTAATTGAATAGGTTAATGTGGATACTTTAGATTTTCTTTCCTTGACTTGTTTTCTTTTGGGATTTTGTGGTAGATCCACTGCAAACCCCACGAGACACTATTCATCCACTAAGGTGACCTCGGAGTTTAAAGGCTTGTTGCACATACTAAGTGCAACCCTAATTCCTACGAAAGTGAGTTAGGATTTTACCATTTTTTCTTAGGATTAGGTTAGGTTTAAGTTTTGCTCGAGGACTAGCAAAAGATAGGTATAGGGTTATTTGATGAGTACATTATTGTTACATATTTCATGTCCCATATTTATCTATTTTATATATAAATAATGCTTCTCGAGGGTGTTTTATGCAATGTATGCAAAAACTTAAGTTTGAAATAAATAGAGGGGAAAATGTGCAAAACAGGATTACTTCTAGAAGAACAATTTGAGATCTTCAAAAGATTTACAAAGTTTGCAAAATGAAATCTCCAAAGAATATTTTCAGATGCATGATCAAAGCATCAAGATATAATGGACAACTAAAATGATATTAAAATTTTGAAATGATCAGCATTGATATCTAAGATTTTTGAAATATTCCTCTTCCTTATTTGTTTCTAAATCTAAGAAATTGTAATTGCATAGCAAATTTATTTCTGAACAGGGATTAACCTCGTAAGTCTATAAATGGACTCACTATGTTGGGGGGATGGATCATCTTCTACTTTGTATACTTCTTCTCTAGGGTTGCTTCTCCAACTATGGAGTTGAGTGCTAGAAGTTGCTTGTATCGGGTTTGAATGATCAACATTATTAGTTTTATTTTTATTATATTTCCTTCTTCTTTTATTTTTGTTTCCCTTTTTCAATCATGTGCTAAATTTCTTTTCTAGAATTAGATGAAGCTATGATAATTTCATGATGATGTAATTAGGTTTGATCTCTTCTCTCTTGTGCTTCATGTCATGATCATATATGCTAGACTAGCACAACATTGGTTTCTAGCTTTTTCGATAAACTTTGATAGACTAATATTGAATGCATCTTTTTAGCTTATGCTTAGGGAAGAGTAAATTAGGGATCGTGTGTGTTGTCGTAGTTATATTATGTTATTATCTATTTAAATCATGCTTTTGTTTTTCTATTCATGTACTTGATAGTCCATCATGTGTTCCATATAGGCTATGCTTGTTAGAGTAGAATTCTTTAGTTTGGTTTTTGAGATTGAAAAGGGACTGAGAGTGAACTAGTTGATCATCATGTTAATTGCATAGTGAATTCCAAATCCTAGGCTTCATTATATAATTTTAAGTATTAAAATCATTACGTTTTCTTTTATTTCACTAAATTCCAATTCCATCATAATTTAATAATTAGAATTAAAATCTAGGATTCACTATTCTCTGTGGGATCGTCCCATACTTGCATACGTATTACATAATACATGGTGCACTTGCGGTAATTAAAACGTACACAGCAAAGATACTTGAGAGTTTAGCATTCAAAATTTTAGAAGGAATATTATATATGAAATATAAACAAAATTTACAAGTAAAAATATTTTAATATAACAAGCTTTTCTATTTGGTACATCCAACAATATTGAACTAGACTAGTAAGTCTTGCCTATGTTGCTACATGAATAGGCAAGTACATCATAATAGTAAAAAATGATGGTGGGAAAATACACTCCATTTGGCACAATATGAGTGTAATACAGGATTCTAACAATTCAAATACAGATACATTTATTACTTCAGAAAACAATTGCTGAAAGAACCCACATAACTGCACCAAAATTGAATAAACATTTGGATAAACTGACTTTCTCATTGCAACTAGTAGAAGTTGTTGCATAAAAATATGAAAATCATGACACTTGAGTCCAGGTATTTTCTTTTCTTTCATTTAAACACAACGGGAAATATTTGGCGAATATCCATCGAGAACCTTCAGACCATGGAAGACTTGACATAACGTTTCTTTCTCTTTATTCGATAGTGTATCACATGCAAGTGGTATATTCATTTGGTCTCCAACACATTTTTCAAAATGAAGATCCTTTTAGATGCCCATTTCCACCAAATCATGACGAGCTTGTATGTTATCCTTTGATTTCTTAACAATATTCAATAAAGTACACAAGATGTTGTCACATACATTTTTTTCTATATGCATAACATCAAGATTATGTCTAACCAATAAGGACTTTCAATAAGGGAGACAAAAGAAAATACTGATTTTTTTCCAAACATGAGGTAAACTGTTTTCTCCTTCAATTTCATCATGCTTTCTCTTTTGACTACATATTCAATAGTAGTTATTGGTTTTCCGAAAGTTATATTTTCATATCCCTCAAATTGCTCAAGTATATCATGCCTAGACAACATTTCCAGTTTTGCTCTTCATTCTTGTGTGTTATCAAAAAATTTCTTGTCACGACAATAATGATGAGTTAACTATAAAAATTGATGATAAAACATATAGCTTTCTTTCGTTGAATGCTTCAAACGATGACATACTGTATCCTTATTACAACAAAGACATAGCAACTTTCCTTTAGTACTACGAATTCGTTTATGCATGAAAGTCATTTATTGTCCATAGAATCGCAACATGCATCTTAAAATTAGATTTTGTAGATGCATCGTAAGTTTTAACACCATCTTGTCACAATATCATCAACTTATCAATCAACTGCTCCAAGTAAACATCAATGTCATTACTTGGTGCTATAGGACTAGGAATCAACAAAGACATTATAAAATGTGGTTGTTTCATACTGTAACAGCTATGCTTGATTTTCCATTTAATGTAAAACCATGGAAATTGCTTTGTTAATTGAATGTGGTTTATTAATGGATAATCAAGGTTGTGTTGGTTAGTGGTCGGTATGTGCATCTTGGGACCCATGTTTGGGGGTGAGACCCACTTGGACTTGGACCTAGTCAAAGGAGACCCCATTCTCCTCCATGCCCGTGACACCATCTCCTCCTACTCGTGAGGCCTAGCGGGAAGGCTGTTCATCCCGTCCCCTCCGAAGCAGTGTGGCTGGCAGTTGGTCGACAAGATTTCCGAGGGAATGGCTAGCGAGGAGGTGGCGATAAAGGGAGGCGAGGAGCACGATGGGGAAAAGGAGAAACCAGAGAAGTGCGGAGGCCAGACGTGTGCCACGAGGTGGGAAGAAATTTGTGCATTGGAGGAGACCGTGCGAGCGGGGGAGGCCGGTGTCGAGTATCGCTAGAGCTCGTGGGCACGAAAGGCTTGTTGAAGCCAGGTAAGCGTTTTCCCCTTTCTTTTTCCTTTCCACGGTTAAGGCATGTTAAGGTTAAGTAGTAAATCATGGGTAATGATGTAGAAATCATGCAAAAAATAGGGAGAATGTTGGGAATGAGATGTATAACGTTTTTATGATGAGATCATGCTTATTCATGGTTGTTTCATGGGGCTTTGCTAGTGATTTTGGTGGCATGCTATAGTGATCTCATATGAGCTTCATGTCTTTATGAATTTCTATAGAACAGCATACTTAATAGTTTCTGTTTGGATTGAGGGGTTTTGAAGTAGACTTAGAGGTCTACACCCCATGTTTTACTTGTGATTTATGTGGTAGATTTGATGGGTCCACCCCTCACTCCCACATTTGGAAGAAGAGAAGGCATCAGCAGGGGAGGTTTTCTGCAATCACAGAAAATGGTATGCCAAACTGGGTTCGGTATACCGAAATTCCTCCAGGTGGGTTTTCTGGGCCACTGATTTGGACGACAAGGGGTAATTTGGTTGATCAAATCAGAGAATTTCAAACGACCGGATGATTTCGATCAACCGTTCTAGCAGGAAACTGATAAAACTGACAGAGATTCGAAGTATCGAAATATTTTGATCGACCGAATCAAGGATTTTCGGTCGATCGGGACCCTATTCGGCATGCCAAATCAGGACCCAGAATCATATTGAGAAATACTTTGAAAAACGTTAATAAACTGAGATAAATGCATGATAAATGTATGAAATACATAGAAATGATTCATGAGATGTTGCATGCAAACATGTTGTTTTAATTATGCTTTCCATGAATTTGTGAAACATGAAATATGTGGAATACATGTGGGCCTATGTGAGAGGTGAACGCATGATACAATGAACCATGAATGAATGTCAAAGAAAATGATTGGTTTTGAGAACCATAGATGAGGAATGTGACACTTAATGTGTGAGATTTATAAAGAATTTTATAAATGAAAAATGGTTTTGCCAAATGATTTGAAATGAGAAACTGCATATGGTTTAAAATAGATTTTCGAGATTTGTAGGAACCACAATTAGATGGGGCTTGCCAACAGGGGTAGTGAGACCTCTAGAGATGTCGGAGACGTGTCCTTGGTTGTGGTTGCCGAATTACGGTCTAGGGTAGGAGGCTCGAGACTGTGGTGGTACTGTAGGACCTAGGGTGCAGTCGACTTGGATTACCCTCAGTGCCGGTGCTAGTCAGGTCTGGGGTTAGAGTCCCTAGGTGCTCGGGCACTAGGGCGTCATGAGGACACACTCCGTGCTTGTACCAGTGAGGGTACGTTTTGAGGCTACGGCCGGGGCAGTTGAACTCCAACACGGGGTGGTTCACCGTGGCACTGCAGTGTGGTCAAGGGTGGAGCCTCGACAACTACTTGTGGCCAGGGTGATGTGTCCTATTTTGAGGCATGGATTGAGATTGTGTTGAACTAAGTTCCAAGCCCTGATTTGTTGTGAATTGTGTTAATAGATAAAATTGTGCTTTGGGCTGGGAAACTAGATGGAAATGGTTTTCTTTTCCTGATTTGTGCATAAAGATTTGTTAATGAGCATGAGATTTTGAAAAGGAAAAGAAAAGAATGTTTTTGAAATAGCATCCTCTACTAATTTTATCGAACCGCATGTGTTGGTTTCTGACGGCTGTGGCTTCTCGAGGTTTTCTGGAAATGCAAAGTTTTTGTCGATTTTGTTGTTGTTCTTGGGGCACATACTCGGTGACATTCCTATGGCTCAAGCGTGGTTTCCTTTTTGCCTTGTCTCAAGTGCTCAAGAGTAGGTGCAGTCTTGTCTGGTGCATCACATTTGAGCCACTTTTACCGCACACAGGTCTAGGTGTTTAGCTTTATTTATTTAATTTGGTTATTTTAGACTCTATTAGTTGCATTTGGGTAGTTCCTATATTGTTGTGTAGCGCAAGGGTGTTACACATACACAACCATGGTGGAAGATTATATGGCATAAGAATGACAGACCATATACTATGAAAAATGCTTATACTACCAATTGGATTGAAGCCATTACTTGCTAAACCAATTCTGACATTACGTGGATCTAAGGCAAACTCTTGATATGCACTATCTAGGGCTTTACATGCTTCACTATTAACAGGATGATATAAGATACCATCTTTTACTCGATCATCATAATGCCATGTCATTAAGGATGCCACTTTTGACAACATAAATAACCTTTGCAAGCGTGGTATGAGAGGAAAATGTCCAAAACTTTTACTAGTACCTTCTTGGACTTTTCTGTATTGGACTGACCTTCCACAACTATATCTGTCTCCCACAGTTGCTATCGAGAAGTATGACATCTATCACATTTTTCTTTATTTGCATTGTACTTGTAATATAACAAGCAATCTTAATTAGGGTACATGTCAATCTTCTTGTAATCAAGTCCTAATGCAGTAATGATCTTCTTAGCCTCTTAGAAGGACTTAGGTAAGCTTTCCTTACCTTTTGGGAGTCTTCCTTAAAGATGTAAGGAAAATACCAAATGAATTGTTACTCCATCCAGACAAGCATTTTATATTGTAACAGTTGGACCTGATTACCCATTTTAAATTGTAAACCATGTAATTAATTGTAATATTGAATAAATGGTTAATTAATGGATAACCTGTTGTTTCTAGGGTGTGTTGATGTTTGTTGGATTTTTGTGCACTTGTTTGTGGTCGTGGGACTAATGTGGAATTTGGTTAGAGGATACACAGTTACCTCGGTTTGCGTGCTTGTCTTTTCCCTCTTCTTTCTTTCCTTCCCCCTTTTTCCTTCTCATCTTTTTCCTTCCTCTCCCCCTCACAAGCTCTCATTTCTTCCTCACCCTAGACCGACGTCTCGTCCCCTCAACCAAGCGATGCACCACGAATCGCGGGTGGCTGATAGCAGGGCGATGGAGATAAATGGGAAGGGAGGATGAAGAAAGAGGAAGCAATGGTGGCAAATCGGAGGCCAAGAGGAGTTGCATCCAGAGAGAGAGGGAGTGAGGCCAAAGGTGTGGGCCACGCTAGGGTTTCACCGGAGGTCGGGGAAGCCCGTATGGGCCACCGAAGCTTGCCGAAGATTAGCCAGGTATGCGCCTCTCACCTTCCCCTCCGTTCTTCTCTTTTGGGCAGGGAATTAAAAATACCTAAATGCATGCAAAAATGGGACAAATGTGAAATGGGTAAGAAATTGAATGTATTACACAGATATGCTAAGATCTTGAGATTTGATGGAGTTTTCATTGGGATTATGCATGAGAATGCCATATGTGTTTTAAGGCTAATCTCTGAGCATGTTGCATTTGAGAGTTTATATTTTGATGCATGGTGAATGGATATATGAATAGTCTGATAGATTTAGAAGTAGACTCAAAGGTCTACACCCCACGTTTTATCCATGATTTTTGATGTGTATTTGATGGGTCCGCCCCTCACTCCCAAGGAGGAGAAGAGTCGAGCGACTAAAGTTGGGTCGTTTTCTGCAATTGCAGAACATGGCATATCGAATTGGATTTGGTATGTCGATTTGATGCGCAGTTATGCTCTAAGCCACTAATTTGGACAATCAAAAGGTCTCATTCAGCCGAGTCAGGAGATTTCGAACAACTGATGAAAGGATCAGTCACCCGTTTTTGACTGAGAAAGGGAGAATCTGACAGGAATTCAAACGACCATGCAATTTCAGTCGACCAAATTTAGGTAGTTTCGAATGATCGATTGTTTTCAGATGACCAAGTTAGGTGATTTCGGTCGACCGATTATAGTTCGGTCTACCGAACTAGACTCTTGACCCATATGAACAAACGTATTTGGAAAGTGAAAAATATGTGGTTTAAATGGATAATGGACAAGTGTTAATGAGGTTTTCCCTATGTAGATGACATGGAGGGATATGGAATTCAAATAAATAAAATTAAGTATGGTTTTAGGCTTAATGCCCCAAAAATGAAAGAAATTGATAAGTGTTTGGCTTGATAAGGTTTTTGGACATATGACCCAATAATAAATATGAATGCCTGGTCCTTGTATGATGTTGAGTTTGGGACCCAAATAGAGGGTCATGTTTGCATAGGAATGATTCCCTGCAAAGAAATGAGAATGTGCACTGGTTTTAAAAGAAAACCCAAGAGCTTTAAAAAGAAAATAATAATGTGTTTTGGAGCCACGAATGGTTGATGTCGGCAATGTGGTAGAATTATAAGACTCCAATGAAGCCAATTGTCATACACAATCGTGGTTGCTAGTGCAGAATCACAAGGGGTTGGTGTCGACAATTCGGTATGAAACCAATTGTCAGACATGACCATGGTTACCAAGTTTTGGAATGGTGTAGGCTATGCCTGGGGTGTATGAACATAGGTATTCGGGTCACTGATGAGACGCCAGAAAAAGACGTATCCTCGTGCATATGAAATAAAATTGAGGCTTGTTGGCCAGAGCGGTGTCCTCCTACACTGGGAACTTCATCGTAGTAGTGCAGGGAGGTAAGAGAAATGGTGTCCTCACCTACTTGCTTGTATGCCTGATTACCTCTGATCAAGGTAACACTAATAAGAAAAGTGGAAATAAAATGTGTGGTTTAGCTAGAATTAGACATGTGCCTTGTCTTCATATTCTAACGATAAATGAGGATTATGTTTTAAGCAGTTGCTAGCCAATCTATATAGTTTTATTTTTGAGCCCTGTGAGGCCCTATGTTTTAGGCTAGATCTGGTCGAAAATGTGGATTTTTCAGAATGCATAAAAAGTTTTAAAGATGCATAAATTTAAAAAGAAATGTGAGCTTTTGAAAGAGCATGGTTTGGGACTGAGATTCCAAACGTTTTAAAAAGAGATGATGTTTTGAAATAGATTTTGAAAATCATGTTTTGTAATAGTCTAGACTTGTGTTTTCTCACAGTTTTGCCGTAGTTTTCTGTGTGAGGCACGTACTAGGTGACTTGGATGTCACTCACGCGTGCTTTGTTTGGTTACAAGTGCAGGTGGTGTAGTCTAGTTCTAGTACCTGTGTAGGAGCCACTAGCTGCACATTATTCCTGAAGGTGAGCCTTAGTTAGTTGCAGTTGTTTAATTAAAACTGTAATTATTGTTATTGCTGGTGATACTATGATTTAGGTAACGTACCTAGGTTAGGGGTGTTACATATATGATAAAAATAGCCTTAATGGTGAACTAAGTCCTTAGTGCAATGGTTTCTCTACATTCTCAATTAATTTGAAAAACTTATCTGCATTTTTATTCATGGGTTCCTTAATAGGTACATCATCATCCCTATCATCTCTGTCATTGCCCATGGATTCCAATTCAAAAACATCACATAACATCTCATGCATGCCATCATTAACTCTTTCGATATAAGTATTAGTTCTTGATGATGAAATAGAAGCCATCTCACAATGCCTAGTCCAAATACAATATCCAGGCATAATTCCATTTATTATTAGATGCTCATACACAGGTTCTCTAGTTAAGATGCTTCTATTATTGCACTTAGTGCATGGATATGGTATATAACCAGGGTTAAGTCTTTTATTGTTGGTTAATGTAAATTCTAAGAAATTTTCAACTCAAAAAATATGTGCTAGATCAAATCGATTGTCAATGTTCATCCAAAACTTATCCAAAGTAGAAGTCATCTATCAATACAAATTAAGAAACTCAAAAAACTCGGATATTATGAGAAACACAATCAAATAATTTTTAATGTGATAATCTAAACTAACTAAATAGTAATGATACTAATAAATGGATTACAAACAATAGTTTCTTACATAGCAATTTTAGTAACTCAATGGAAACTAAAAAGTACTTTGGAAATTTAATAAGAATTAAAAAAATAACCCTAAATTGCAATCACATGTTGTAACACCTGTAAAATTCATTTTGTAATTATTTACATTTTATAATTTTATTTCCTGGACAGGTGTTACTGTTTCGAGGCCCATTGTGTGGTTTTGTGCTTTTGGGCTTAGGCCTCGTGGGCTGGCTTCTTTTTGCGTGTTCCTGTGCATGGTTTGGCTCTGTGCTTGTGGGCCCTGCTTGCGTGTGGCCTGGTGGTTGAGGCTGGCAGTTGGCCTCGTTGGTGGTGGCTAGCGGTTGGTTGCTGTGTGGTGTGCCGGTGGTTGAGACGCGCAGGTGAGCACGTTTTCAGCAACTCCAGGCGTAGGCTTTATAAGCTGCACCATACTGCACTTCTCCTCACCACCCGTTGCTTTCTCCTCCTTCCTTCTTCTTCCTTTCCCCTCCTCTTCGGCGGCGCTATTCCTCCTCCACTTCCTTTCCTTTCCTCCTCATTTCTCCTTCTC
>JAMKQA010031617.1:0-28569 GCA_024699735.1 Posidonia australis
AGGAAGTTAGAGGGCCTCGTAGACGAAGAGACTCGAATATTCTCGAGCACATTCGTTGGCAAAGGTAACAGCCGGAAGATGGAAGGTCAGCAGCCGCGGTCTGGAAACGGCTGGACGCCTGCTTGGTGCGCCACCTTGGTGCGCCACCTTGGTGCGCCACATTGGTGCGCCACATTGGCGCGCCACCTTGGTGCGCCAGCCCTGCTCACAAATTGCTGAACTCTAGCTTGCTAATGGGTTTGGGGTCTGGTTTATGGGCTGATCGCATCCAAAGCAACATAGGGACTCTCATTCCTAGGTCACCTCAAAATCGGGGTGTCTACAATATCTGTTAATGATACTCAGCATGCATATATATTGGGAACCTAAATCCATTAATCTAAGAAATCGGTTACAAAACCAATATAGATAACCATACCAAAACATCTAGTCATAATTAACAATTGAACGTTGATCGATCTATCATTGATCGATCAGTTGATTATTGATCGATTGGACGGGATTGAAAACCTAATTGATTAAGCTGACTAATCGATCAAGTTTCTAGCCATAATTAACAAAACGAAGCATAGTTCTTGAAAACACTTATGTTATAGTAAGCATAAACATCACAAACAATAAGAGAAATGTTTTTATTGGCCCAAATTAAAGGAGATATGCGGATTTAATTATGCCTCTCGCAATCACACACCGACATGAACTACACTTCCCTTTCTCCCATTTGGATATAATATTATGTTTTTTTTTTTTTTTGGAAACAGAGATTCATCGTATGTTTGTCACCTTAACTGCTGCACTAAACAAGATAAAAGAAGAACAAAGCTGTGGATGAGACATGAGTTGGGGAACAGCGGTAGTTTCAGTCAACAAACAATAAGTTGTAGCAGCCGTCGGTGAAACATACATGTCGGTTCATCGGTCCATCCCAATCACTACCTCCTCTCCAACCCATGGTACTTGATTTATTCAAAGGAAAACATGGCTGGAAATGACACACATGATGAGGATCGATAGTCCAACCATCTCTCTCTCTCTCTCTCTACATATGCAAGCATGACAGTCGGTTGAGTACCAGCCTGTTCCACTTACAGCACAAGCCATCCAAAGCAATACCATCTCTCATGGTCTCAAGTCTGGTGGCAGGTAAAAGCTTCACATGTGAAGGTAGGGCCAGGCAAGCTTGCATGATAAGTATATGAATGAACCACCATTTTCACATCACAAGTCCATACTAAACCCCTTTCAAAAAAAAAAAAAAAAAATGTCCATACTTAACAATATAAGCGCCCCAGATGAAACAACGTAGGTAATAGTATAGCACGTATATTACAATGGGAATGGAGCATTAGTACAAATCTCTTGTCATAATTTCCATTTAATCATCGAAAGGAATGGATTTTGTGTATGCACCATTTACCAATTCTCAGACAGTGGAAAAAGAGAGGATGTTGTTGTACTGATTCTTTATTTCTGTATGATAATAGGTTACATATTAGGGAACCCTAACGGTAACGATCGTTGAACGACAAAACCTGTGAGTTTCCCTTTTCCCAAGAAAACAACAACTCCCAATCTTCCCATGCAAGAAGATTTGGAGTAGCATAAGAATGAACTAGAAGAAGAAGAAGAAGAAGAGGAAGCATGGGAAATTTTAATTGATTTTAGTATTTTGATCTTGTGAAATACTATATAAAGGTTAATGACAGCAGCCTATAAATTAAGAAAGAAGTAGTAATGTAAACAAAGTTTTGACTTTAGTGCATGTGATGCCATACAGTATGTAAAAGGGCATCAGGTAATCACAGCCAAGCCAATTGGAACTTGATATTGTGTACATTGACTTCAACGTTAAAAAAAATATATATGCAAGGACGCCTGAACCACACGGCATCTCTTTCAGCCTTGCATGCTTTCTTGCTTGCCTTGGTGCCTTTTGAGCCTTACAGTTGTAGGACCAGTGGACTACAAAGTACAGAAGAGATTATGGAATAAGTTTTAACCTGGACTTGCAAATGCGGATGGATGGATTTTCTATATACCTAGTCATGCCTCTTTCGATTTCTTGTGAATGTAATAAGATTTTACGAGTTATTGTTTTTTTTTTTTTTTTAAGGTTAAAAATAGACATGGGCTTTGTTTAATAATTCGAGAGCTTCATTAATATTCCTGTCTCTTTTGAGATGATCACGTGGCCCTTAGGCGAGCTTGAATTGTTAATGCCAACAAGGAAAAAAATATAATGAACGTCGTAAAGTTGTAAACCATCTAGGCCTGATTAATTAAATTGCCCGAGTCAAACACATAGGGTTTCGTAGTTAATGCAGTGCAGTACCATGTATAGAATTGATATATATATATATATGGGTCAGTTTTTGATAATTGATATATATCTGCAGCTTGTCAAGTTACACGCTTTAGTTCAAGATCAGCAGGATTGAAATTTTTAGAAAAAGTTTCATTGATTCGGACGAACCGTTTTTTCTATCATTACAAACATTATTTCGATGTTTTTGGTCCATGAACAGCAATCCCGGGCGTTCATCCCCATGTCTTCCAAGCTCCACATTTACCAACTTTACATGAATAGGAATGTCACATGGGGTGTGCGTTAGGGTAAGAAAGAGAGAGAGAGAGAGATGTGGTGCCTGCAAAGTCAAGAAGAGTGCAGGAAATTTTAAAAATAATAAAACAACAGACACGACGATCCTTCTCTAAGTGTTGCTGTTGCTATCACCAGATAATTCCTCTCAGGCCTCAGCCCACCACATTCTTCTTCAGGAGTGAGAAGAGAAAGGATGGAAAAGATCAAGAGATCGCTGTGCAGTTAAAAATCTGTACTGTATCCAAATCTCGACAGCTCTATATACTTCCTTTCCACCAGTTGCAACACACGTGAACTGTACCTTCTAAGTCCGTGATTCTGGAACCCCTATATATATATATATTTATTTATTTATATAATAAGTTCTCTGTGAATCAAGAGGGAACTGGCTGATCTGCAAAAGGCTGCAGGTTGTATTGCTTTTAGACACACATATATATATTTCACTCTCTGGGGTTTAGAAGGACCAGGGTGCCTTGCACTTCACAGGAGGAAAGCCCAAAAGGTTGATTTTGGTTTTTGGATATTTGTGGAGGTGAAGGGGTTGAAAGATATATGTCTGAACTTTCCAATTTTTTTTGACTCACTTACCAAAAAAAACTTCCCACCTTTGTTTTGGACTAAGCGGACGCTACTCTCAAGTTCATAAAAATTACTTTGAAATTTAAGAAGCAACTATATGATTAGACTATATATATTTAGATGTTTATTGCACAAATGATTTTAAAAATTAACGGGTTAAGACCACATCTACAATAAAATACACCGTGATGGACACTCCTAAACAACTTTCGATGTATTATTGGAAACAGACAGGCCCAAAGCTTTAATAAATGAGGCGAAAAGAACAGTGGTTGATGAGAGAAGATACAAGGCCACATGGCATGGGAGCAAGATATATGCAATAAAATAGAAAAATCAACACGGTCCAACGGATGCAAACGATGGACGGTCAAGATTGCTCCTTATGGCTGGTCGTTAATGGCCCTTTTTTTACCCTGGCACCAGCTGCCACCGACAGTAAAAATCTTTTTTTTTTTGGTTATTGGTTTAGATTAATTTTTTTGCATATCCTTATATTCTAATCCAACTACGTAATGAGTTTTGACTTCTCTAAACCACTATGACATTAAAAACCTTACAAGCACAACAAATAGTCAAATACATACATTGATCCACATATGTAAATCAACGTGGGTATAAACCACATAGACTTGGATAATCCTTCTTTTTTTTTCTCTTATATAATAAGTTTCATAACTTGGGCTCTTGATAAAACACGTAGGCAAATTGCATAGGTTAGACACTAGCTATTAGCAGTTAATTAATGTGGCAGTAGAGGTGATAACTCAGGGGTAATGTCTTATCTTTTAATGGAACTCATCTGGTGACCATTAAAAATACTTTCTCATCAACAAAACTTAACAATAGAAACAGAGTTGTCCAGCCATAGGTTCAAAATCACCGATTTAAATGCATAAAAATGGAGTTAATTGACGTTTTTTACTTGTAAATCGAAACCAAACTATGCATGTTCTCATCCCTTATTTATGCTCCATCTAAACTCTCTAAATAACACATTAGTCGGAATGTTTTTCGACGTCGAATCGCTAATTGTAGGTTGATAATCACTGAATCTAAAGTTTAAATCAAAGGTTGTAGTAAAGTTTCAGCAAAAATTCATCAACGTGAGCTCAAACATCCAAACGTTTTTCCGTATATATCTACATGAAAATACCAAGTAGTATCTCCATTTATCCAGATGGTATACATTGCACTTGTTGACAACTAACACTTTTCTAATTGTTTTATTGTATTCTTTTAATTATTTACTTAAGTGGGATTAGTTGTAAGGAAAACATGGAAGTGATACAATGTACTTTCCAGAAGTCTAGTTCTCAGGAATGTAGTTTTTAGTGATTGGTTCTTTGATAGCTAGGGTCTTAGAAGTGTATTTTAAAAAAAAATTATAGTATTATTAGCTAAGTATACATTTAACTAGCATAAATATGAAAAGATCATACTAGAAAATTCTTGATAACAAAATAAAATCCAAATATCTATTTTTCTTTCTAAAAAATATGAATAATAATTATAATGTTCTCATCAATAGATTTAATAACAAATATATTTTACTCTAAAGCATACATATTACAAGAAATTAGATAGTAATTATTATAATAAAAAAATTTATCAAAATAAATCTAACATAAATATATTATATTTAAAATAAATATGTTGTTGTGTCACTTTTCAAATATATTGATATTTCAATATTTTACGGAAGAACAACTCAGCTTATCTGCATATAAGTAGATTTTTTTTTCCTCCCTGCGTTACATGAGATTCGAATCTAGAAGAGAAGTGTGAGTTCCATCCTCCTTAACTACCTTAACCAAATCAGTAGCTTATCTGCATCGACTCCTCTAGGACTCCAATTTGCCAGAAAACTATTCAAAAAGTCCAAAATTCTCACTTCCTGTCCCAACTCCAACCGATCCCACCCTAAAAGAAACCTAAATTTATATATAAGAGAGAAGATGAGGAGGAGGTGGAGGTGGAGAAATATCGGGCAGAATGGGCAGCGTCGGCTGGTCCTGCCCTGACTGCAACAGCTGTAGCCAGTTTTTAAGTGTGATGGCACCAAGCAAAGATAGAGGGCAACATATGTGACATGAATGATTCATTTATTTAATCATTCAAGTGGCAAAGCTGCAACTGCCTCTCACATGCAGGGATGTAACATTTCATCACCTGCCGGAAAAGGTTGGAACTTAATAATACATCATCAATTCATCAACAATCTAAAGGGCACTGTCCTGTGTGTGCCATGAGGTCGACGATTTAAAGATGGAAGCTGCTTTAGCCCAATCAAAAAGTCTATTTTGGGGAACACATAAGCTGATTTCGGTTTCTGATTGAGAAAGTGACTTCTGGTCTGATTTCGGTTTGGGTCCTTTCTGAACTAAACTGTAAGGCAATGCAATTGAAAGTTCAATTTAGCTTATTTCTAAGTCTATAAAGTTTGGCTCGATGCATGAGCTCTAGTTAGGTTTCATATACAGCCAAGGTGGCAGGTACATACATTATTGCTTTTTATATCCTACAGCATGCTTTATTTTCATAATTTTTGAAGTTAATTTTTTGGTAAATGATACGTGTAATTTTAATAGTTGACATTTGCTGAAATTTACTAAAATCTGAAACTTCATGACAGAACCAATGATAATCAAATTGTTATGATTTTTTATTTTATTTTTGTAAAAAAAAATTAAAATCATAAAATAAAGTGTGACCAACCATTTTGGTTGTCAATTCATATAAAGCAACACTGCTCTGTTTCACTCTAGGGGATCCAAATTAGCACGTTCATTGTTATGTTCCTTACTTCTTGTTTACTATAAAAGCTTTTATGTAGTAAGCATTTAAATTTGATCCTATCCACATTTAGGAACATGGTTTGGAAAGTGTATTTTACATCTCCTTAAGGGTTTGGATCCAGAGACTACAAAAACCTGTTACCAAGAATTGTCCCTTTACAGTTTCATGCTATCTTCAATGGCTGTAGAGTCTCTAGGTTGTAATATTTTTGGAACACTGTACTTCTATTCTAGCTTTTCGCCGATATTAATCTATCTCAAATGTTAACAAAAAAAAAGAATTGTCTCTTTAAACCAACTACCATGGTGCAGTTGATCAGGAAGAGTAGAACTTCCATCTTCCTTTCAGGTTCAAATCTCACGGACCACAAAGAAAAAATATATACATACCGATATCAAAAAAAAAAAGAATTGTCCCTTTATATAGTTCACTGCTACTGATTCACTAAAAACCAAACAAGAATTCACATAGTGTGCACCACTTCAAGGAAACTTCTAAAGGCGGCCACATTTGGCATGTCATCTAACAGCAAATTGTTTCCCTGCAAAGCATACCCACAAGTTCCAGACACTGCAAGGATCAAGGTCATGTCAATAAATGGCAATAGCGATCAATTCCCTTCCCTCCTCGTTGGACTTTGGTGAGTCCTTTAATTTGGAGATGTCCAAGTGTCCATTCATTTTCGTCACTTACCAATGGTCTAGATATCACACCACATTCATTGGGTTGCATAGCCTAAGCAGTAATTAGCTAACCAAATGAATCTTTCTCGACTTTCCAGAGAAGTTTGCCCATTGGGCTAAAGCTGGGCATATGAATAAATGTTTGAAATTTTATATCTACTTTTGAGTTCATGTTTGTTTAATAATACAACGTATCTTGATACAATGGAGCCAGATCTAATATCGATATCATCACGGTATCAATCTGCCTTGACATACTAAAAGATTATGTTTGCATTGTGTAGACATTTCGATTTTACAGTCACTTGACAGCAGGTTCCTCTGGAAGATGCTCTGGTTGCAACCACCACCCTTAAACCCTAACTCCATCAGAATCCCAAGCCCACTAAGCCCATTAGTCTCACACAAGCCCACTCAAGTCCATACGAGCCCATTAGGCCCACACAAGCCTACTCTAACTTAATCCAAGCAAAAACCACTAATTAAAACCAAAATTAAACAAAATTCACTTAAATCCACTTAAAGTCCTAATTAATTAAGTAAAACCCTAATTAAAATCAAAATCAAGCAAAATCCACTTAAAAACATTTAAAATCCAAATTAATCAAGTGAAAATCCTAATTAAAGTCAAAAACAAATAAAATCCATTTTTAAACCACTTTAATCCATTTAATTTCAAGAAAAACTTTAATTAAAACCCAAAAAACCCTACTTAAATTAAAAACCATGTTTAAAATCTAAAAAATTAAATTAAAACCCATAATTCCAATTAAAGCCCAAAAACTTTAATTAAAACCTAAAACCTTAATTTAAACTAAAAACACTAATTAAAATCCAAGAAACCTAAAAACCCTTAAAATAATTAAAATCTTAAAAAATCTTAATTTAAAACCAACCAATTAAGTCACAAAAACCCTAAATTAAATTAAATCACAAAAACCCTAAAATAATTAAACTCTTTAAACCCTAAAACACAAAAACCCTTAAAAGAAAAATAATAATCCTAAACAATTCAAATCTAAAACCAAGTAATTAAAACCTAAATCATAAAATCAAAGTCATAAACCTAATTTAAAATCTAAAAAACAAAATCAAAATTTAAAAAAAACAAAAACCAAAAGCCCAAAAACCAAGCCTAGCCTAAACCACATTCGATTAAAAACTTAGGAAACGAGAAAATAAATGAATAGTACCTTCTTCTTCACCACGCCATCACTCCTCCCACTCCCTCCTTCCCACGTTCTGGACAACCGCAGCCACGACCCACGATCCCCTCACGCCACCCATCCCTTAAAAGCCTCGAGAAACCACCAAGGGGAGGAGATCTGGATCAGAACTGGAGAGAGCGGAGGGGAGAAACCAAAACAGAGATCACCGGAGAGCGAGAGAACCTTCAGGCCTTCAATCTGTAAGCAATCCGAAGCCCTTCACCCTCGACTACCAACCCGCGAAGGCATCTAGCCCCAATCTCCCAAGCCAACAACCATCTTTTTCCAGCAACCGGAGCATCACTGGAAACGCCGCCGCTGCCACTGAAGATCGCCGGGAAGGACATCTTGCGCATTAGGTAACTCTTCCTTCCCCTCTCCTTCAATTCGTATCATGCCCCGTAGTTGCCTCTAGGTTCCCTAAACCAGTTGTGGTGGAGCGGCGCCTCCTGCTCTCCGTCGCATCGCCTCCGGTGATGGGTTCACCACCACTGGCGAGCCTCAAGGCTTCAGGCAAGGCCTCTGTGGGCCACCTCTCCTCTCCCCTCTTCTCTCCTCCTCCTCTGGTTTCCCTCCGCTCCGAAGAAGCCCCACCGACGCTCAGCCAGCCCCGTCGCCGTTGCAGCTGCTACCGCCGACGACCCTCCGCCATGAAGGCGCCTGAGATCCCCTGGACGCTCCAACACCGATCCACCTCCTCTGAAAGCATCCCCACGTCTAGAGATGGAATTCGGGCCGGCCTAGCCCAAAAAAACAAAGGCCCGACCGGGCCTAGACCGGGCAGGGCCAAGCCAGGCCCATGTTGACAAGTCATGGGCCCAACACAGCCCATGGCCTGCTGGTGGGTCGGGTCGGGCCAAGCCGGTCCATGGCCCATGGTATTTCTTGTATGTTTTCTTTTTAATATACATTTTTTTCCCGGCCTAGACTGTTTTCACTGGCCAAATTGGGCCTACTAAACGGGCCTTCGTGGGCCTGGCACGGCCCACAATGGGCCCGACCCGACCAGGCCCACGGAATTTTTTTTTTGGGTCCGGCCCGATTTCCACCTCTACCTGCGTAACCACGAGCGCCTCCGATCCGCCCCTCCACTGCCCGAACCACCACAGCAACCCAACGACGACCGCTGAGCCCGACGGCGGAGTCAGAGGTGGGAGGAGCCCTCCGGACCTCCTCAGGCTTCACTGACACTCCTCTCAGTCTCGCTGTACCCCCGTGATGCTTCCCAGGCCTCCACTTGGGCGAGTCCACCTCCAGAGCACCAACGTGCCGCTCCGTCGTCTTCCCCGTCGCCGATAGGAGCTCCCTGCCGGAGCACGAGGTGGGGGGGAGGCCTCAGGCCTCCCCAGCCTTGACCAGCCACTAGGAGATGATCATCGTGGCCCTCCGGAGCTTCCTCAGTCGTTGCGCGCCCCCCTCGACCACTGGATCATCGTTGAAGTCTCGCTGGAGAAATCGCAGGAGGAAAAACGTCGACGATCCTCCGGCGATCTTCGAATGAGTTTCTTTTGGACCCAAGCCCTGTAGTTTAGATTTATTGTCATTAAGTCCTTATTTCATTACATTTTAGTCTTTTTTCATTACATATAGGTCCAGATATTTGCATTTTAGTCCCTGAAGTTTTAAAATACATCTATTTCTTTTATTTGCTCTGTGAATCTTGCATGTGACCCCCTGAACGTTTTATTTTTTAATTCATAACATTTTAATGCATGTTTTTATCACATCTAGGTCCTTGGAACTTGTTTTCCTTACATTTAGATCCTGAACATTTGCATTTAGCCCCCTAAATCTTTTTAAAGCAAGTTTTCTCTATGAAATTTTCATTCTAAGCCATAAAATATTTAAAAATCACATTGACTATTATTAAAATGGAATTTTCTCTATAGTTTGGTCCTGGTCTTTTGCATTAAGCCCCCTTAACTTAAAAAAATGAGTTTTTCATGTGTATTTTGCATCCTAGACTTAAGAAAACTTCATAATTGCACTAACCAACATAAAATCCCAATTTTTATCACATTCAGGTCCAAAAAATTTGCATAAAAGTCTCTAGATTCACATCAAATCATTCCTGAACATAAAATTTACATTTTGACCCTTTGATTAATTTTCAAATCCATCGTTTAGGATTTTAAATGTTTTCTTGCATATCTTGAAATATTTTTCACACATTTCATCTCATGTTTTGCATTTAATCACAGATTCTATTCAAAAATCATGTTTTCATTGAGATTTGATCCTTAGCCTTACTTTTTAGTCACATTTGTACTCATGTGTGAATTTTGCATTTTAGACCCTAACCTTTCAGGAAATTATCCAAGTGTAACTTTACATCCCTGTGCCACATTGACATTGGACCCATCATTTGTATGTTAGAATAGGGGTCATGAACATGTTTTCCATCTAGTTTCTCATTCCCTTGTGAATTTTGTATTTTAGCCCTTATGTTTGTCTTTTATTGTATTTACATCATTTTGTTGATTTTCTCCTCTATGTTTCTTGCAAATAACAACTTCTAGGTATTTGACACACATTTTAGGCCATGCATCACTCCCATACAAGCATTTATCACATCTGACTGGGGAAATAACCAAATTGTCATTGTGCTTATAATTCATGAGCATGCATCTCAATCTTTGCACTCAGTCTTGCATAATCCATGTCTAAGTCATTCTTTAGAGTTTTTACACATTTAGGCACTTATTCATGTATTTCATATCCTTTTTCCTCACATTTATATTTAGCAAGCCGACATCCGATGCCTTTTCTTTAGTGGATTTCTTTCTTCCCTTTGTCATTTAGAGTTTCTTATCTAATATCCAATTTGATTTGCTTTAATCCTACATTTCAGATTTTTTTTTAATTTGATTTGGATTTCATCACTCGGCGGCGTACATTAACAGCCCTGAGGACCGCCATTTGACCCCATCACGAATTATTTTTCCATTTTTTGATTTTCACGACTTTTTCCATGATTCAGAGAACCTAGGTTGACTCGACTTTTTATCCTTTTGACATCAACATGGTTTTCGGAGGCGTTTTTTACAAAACATTGTCATTTCATGTGATTTTGTCAATTCATGTGGATTTCTCCACAATTTTTGCACATCGTCTTATACATCCATCCTGTCTTGTCTTGGCAATCACATCAATATAATTAGAACACAATCTAGACATAGCACATTCATTCAACCTTAAGCAAGCAAATTAGACTAGAAAGACCGAATTTATCAGACGTATGGGGGTGCCTAACACCTTTCCCGTGCATAATATGAATCCTTACCCATCATCTGGTTAATAGACATCTGACCTACATGTTTGCATTTCATTCATTCACTTTTTGTGATTTGTTTATGATTTTCCTCATCTTTCCCTTAAAAGATAAGGTGACGACTCCATTTCTCTCCTTTCCCTCTCATCTCGCGCCCTCGCCATCTTGGTATGACTGTGGCCTCCTTCCCTTTGACTAGACATGGAAAACGGGCCGGGCCGGCCCAACCCGGGCCCGGCAAAAACACCCACAGGCTGGGCCCAGCCCGACCCGCCGCGGGCCGTGCCAGACCAGACCGGCCGGCCCGCCGGATAGACCCATTTCGGCCCGCAGGAAACGACCAGGCCGGGCCGGGCCGGCCCACACTGTGTGCGAAAAATGGCCATCAACCCGTTGGCCCGGTCCAACCCGGATGCGAGCCATGGGCCGTGCCGGGCCCATGGCCTGTTGCAGCCGGCCCGGACCGGCCAACGGGCCGACTGTTTCGTGGGCCGGTCACACATTGAAACATGTAAGTAACAAATTAGTCTTCAATATATATTGTAGTCATTAAAATATCATATACAAATACAATCTAACGAGACTATACATTAGTACACAACTGTACATCCACTATTGACATTTTGATTCTTAATAAATGATTGATGTGATTTCATTTTTTCTTTTCCCTTTTTCCTACAAACTACAATCATAGAATAATAATTTGATAATAGTTAATTCTTCCTACATAACTTATTGATTGTGTACTAACGTAACATTCCATTTTGGTGATATAAATATGATTTCAGATATCAAAAATATAATTAGATATTGGTCTTTGAGAAGTAGCTCTTATCAAAAAATATATCGATAATCAGATTTAGATTTGGAAGTTCCGGAATGCTCATTGTACATTGTCCTCTTGTACTCGTTCAACTTCAGAACAGTTTATTCATCCTTTGCATGAACTCATGCACATAAGGGAAAGGTGAAGATCACCTGGTAGTGGATGGAATGACTAGCTCTTCTTACTCGAAAGGCAAAATATGAAATGACTCGTCAAATCAAAACGCTCAGATGAGGATCATGCCTCAAAAGTAAGACGACACCCCCACAACAATTCTCAAAGAAAGGATGCCCCACAACAGGACCAGATGCGCAGCAAAAGAAATTTTGGCTGCTCCAAGGCATATGATATTTTGCTGTTGATTTAAACTTACCTCAAAGATGAAAACTTTAGCTGATTCATGAAATCATCCCTAGAGAAACATCAATAGCAGATTCTGAAGCAGTGACTACAGCTCGTGAGTTGCTGTTGCAATCAATTTGTGGTGACTTCCATACACATCGCCATCCTTCCAAGCATTCTTTCTTTCCTGGACAGCCTTTCGGTACACTGCTGCTTCTACTTCTGCAGATGACAATCATGCTTGCCCTGGCCACACACATGGTTCTACAATACCTTGCGCTAGAACAACAATGTGCTCATTTGTTTCGGCACTTAAAGCAACTTTTGTAACAATGACTTCCAGAAGTAGAAGAGCAAATTAGGTACCTAACATAAGCTTTCGTAAAGAAGTTTAAAAACACCATAGCTCAATTCTTCCTCCGATTGCTTAGTAAGAAATCTCTCATTGCACTCTAAGGTTGTGTTTATTACAAATTCTGACATCCAGATTCTAACAAGAATTATTTTATAATCAGAATCTAAACCAAATGAGAAAACATAAACTTTAAAGCTAACATAACTTCTACTATACAAATTTGAAAGAAGCTAAAAATTGAGATAATTGAACTTCTAATGAGAAGACAGATTCTGTGAAAAAATCATAAATCAGAATCTGAAACCAAACACAATCTAAAGACATTTATCTCTACACTTTTGTGAATCAAAATGTGTTCCCAATACGTGTAGATGTGATGCAATTAAAACCAAATCCAATGAAGGTATAAGATAAACCAGTAAATGAATTGCACGTTTTGAAATGGTAGCAGAGTTTTTTTTTGTTTTCCTTATGTTTTTTTGGATAGTACTTGAATATGTGTCAAAAGAACAGAGACAAGAAAACCATGAAAGGAAAATTCTAGAGTGCTATCAATAGATTACAGTGAGGCTGACATAATAACTATACACAAAAGATACACCAGATATTATTACAGCCCATGACAGTGTAGATTCTTGCAATTTAACATTAGCTCCATGATTTATATTATATATATTAGCAGTATACAAAGCAAACTAGAAAAATACAGAGCTTGTATTTCCAGGTTACCAAACCTTTATATCATAACACTACGTCACTACCTCAGAGCTGTACACATTCAAGAGGCTTCCCCACAAACTACAAAACTCCCAGGGTCAATAGTTATGCTCTTGGTGCAGTTGTCAGTCTTATAGATGCCAACCAGCCTATCAGCTAACTCAAACATGTTATTCCTAAGACTGCAAGAAACATACATTAAGAGAAAAAATGAGACAAAAATATCAATATTTTATCTTTTAAGAAATACAAGAAATTTTGGAAGAGGCAACTTTTAGAAACAAGGACAGGATAGTCTCCATTTATGGCATGAAATAAGTTGGCAATAGTGCATTTTTCATGATGTGTGTGTTTAGCTTTGAGTTGGGGACTATACATTCATACAAATACTAGATCCTTTGCATTAATATAGGGGAGACATTTTTTATGTAGGTGCCTACATATAAGGAATATGTTGACAACTTTTTATTTTTCATAAAAACATAAGAAAGAAGAAATAACCGTATAGATATATTTATTAGATATCCATAAATACATAGTGAAATTTTCATTTAAATTAAACAACTATTGATTCTTGATTTAAAAGTCATAACATTCAACATATTTTGTTAAATTCTAACCGTTAAATTTTAGATTAAAAATTAATAGTGAATATAATTCAAATTAGGATGAAACCTTAACACATAGTAGATTATATTATAGATTAACTAATTATATAATTAAATTTTATTTTAAAAAACAGAAAACTAAAACAAATGAGGTGCCTGTAGGAAAATTTTCCTGTAGGCACCTACACAAACCATTTCCTATAATATAGTACTGAAAATACATCACTTTTTAATTCAATTCAATCCATAGGAGTGTACCTTATAATAACAAACTGTGCGTCTTTTGTACGGTCCTTCACATAATGACCTACAATCGAGACATTCTTAAAATCTGTAGAAACAAAAGAAAAGAGTTATAATTGAGAAGATAGTACATGAAATGAAGTAATTTATGGCATTAAATTCGAGTAATACCCAAGGCAGCATCAATTTCATCCATCACATAGAGAGGTGTAGGTTTGTAGTGGTGAAGAGCAAACACGAGAGCCAATGAGCTAAGTGTCTGAAAGTGTAACCAAATGTCAGAGTTAGCAAATGAGAGTTTATTACCATCTATTTCTTTCAATTGACAAGCAGTGCAACAATAAGGATGACAAACTGCTCAGAGATAACCACATAAAAAGGACATTAAAAACAAGCCCCATCTAAGACCAATTATATACTTATGTAGCTATATTGACCAATTTCCTCTACCTATCATATTTCCACAGTTCAAACTATCAATAAAAGGGCATTGAATAAGTTGAACAGCTCCTCACTAACTAGGCAAATTCAAAATCTAGAAGCCAGAGAAATATTCAAAACAAACATCTTAGTTTATAAAAACTTGTCAAATTGGTACCAACAAAAAAACAAAAATGCTTTTCAAGTTGATACCAATAAATAAAATCTTGTCAAGTTAGATATTTGGACATTGGCCAGCCCAGGCACGCTGCACATGAGAAAGAACCAGATGTTGGCCATTTAAGCCACAATATTGACATTACTGACAAAATTACTGTATCAATCATTTCCATATGTTAAGTAGACATTCTATCATGTTATACAATCACCAAATCATACCATAAAATGTAGCCATTAAGGCTGATGGATCTAGTTTATTACCCACAGGACAAGTCAACAAATACAGAAATTTGATATCAATACTCTGCCAGTACCGATTTACCTTCTCACCACCAGATAAGTTGGCAATGTTTTTCCAGCTCTTTTTGGGGGGCCTAACACTGAAAACGACTCCTTCTGAGAAAGGATCCAAAGAATCAACCAGCTCTAGTTCGGCATCACCTCCAAGAGTGATCATCTACCCAAAGTAAGAAAAACATTACAATATTGAACAAAATTCTCAGAAAATGAACTATTTTTGTATAAAAACAAGGGCTATTAAAGCATTATCAAGCTGTGAAGAACATGAAAATCATAAATGATTTACAAGAAATTCTGCAAATAATGTCAAGCTCTATACTATTTAGCAGCTCATTTAGAACCTGATACATCTCCTTTAGCTTCAAAGATATTATATTGAATCCTGCCATGAATTCGTCTAACCTGAAAAACCATTCAAGTGATTTTATTGAAATTATAAAATTATGAGTTCAAGGTTAAGTAGGATTGATCAGATAGTTGAACTTACCGTCTCTTTCTCAAATCATCATAGTGTTTCTTTAGTTCATCACGTTCTTGAGTAGCAGTGTTGAGTTCCTCCACTCGTTCATTGTACAATGAAGTTTTTTTCCGATACCTGGCATGACAATTTGGTTGAAGAGGAATTATAAATAAATAAATAAAACGTCGCTTATCAAATGCCACTGAAATGAGCAATTTTTTACAGGCCAACTTGTGCAGGGGGCCAACCAGGCTGACCCTCCCACAAGTGCATGGGGCCCACTGTCAGCCTGGTCAGCCCCTGCACAAGTCGGCCTGTGCCAAATTAATCCTACTGACATATGAATGCATACTCAGAAATTGAATCCAGGTTTGGGTTCATGTCCTTAAGCTGTGCTTCAAGTAATGCCACCATCTCTGATGCTCTCTTCAGATCACAGACATCATTTATTGATTCATCAGATAATGTTGCTTGAAGCTTTTCAGTATCAACTGTATCTTTCTGAACTCTGCAAGCAATTTATAAATTGGTAATTGTAGAAAAGTAAAATAGATTTAAGAAGGTAACATTGTAGTGTGCGACTTACTGATTCATGTATTTAGTGAGTTCTGTCTTTATGTCATCAAGTCTTTTCTCAAGTCCCTTTCTTTTCATTTCCCAGTCCTTGCAAAGCTTCTTCATGTCTTGCAACTTGTACTCAGCATCCACCTGTAAAAAAAAATAGTGATTAATAAAAGAAGAAAGATTTCAAAAAAAAACCCTGATAATTTAGTAGTGCATTCAAAGGTGCAAAACCTCAGCAGATCGCAGATCGTCCATGGTTTTTTTTACTATAGCATATTCTGCTTTTGCCTCATTCAGCACATCCTTATGTTTGTCAATGAGCTGTGGATAAGAATAAACATTAAACAAATTAAATGGCCATGTACACTCAACTTGCACCATAGAAGAACAGGCATTAACTGACGAACTGACAATACCTCTTGTGTTTTGTTATAGTTTTCTTGGACTAAAAATGCCTTTTGCTCTATCTCTTTGAAGGAAGCTACCTTCTTCTCCTTCTCAGCAAAGGCTTTATCTTTCTCTATCTTTGAGTCCTCGATCCCTTTTGTTAACTTTTTTGCCATCTTCTGGTTAGAAACTATCAGGACTTTGTGATGATTGATCCCAGTGCTGGTTTTGTCAATATCCTGACATAGGAATCAGTAATAAGATTACATCCTTCAAATAATCAAACTGCGGTTTTGACTTTGATGAAGTATGCTCACCTCTTGGATCTTGGTGACCTTTGAGATCTGCTTCTTTAGTCTTTCACCTCCAGCATTTTCTATTTTCTTTTGAAGTGCCGAGGCCTATATGACGTAAATCATAAAATGTTCAAGGCAAAACATCTGATAATGCTCACAAACTATCACTCGACACAAATTGAATATTTCTGCTACATGGTCAGATAATATACACACGAGGTAGACAGCAAGTAGAAGCACACTTAACACCACCTACTTTTTCTTTTAATTTAGTGGAGCATCTAGCAATCTTCTCAAGTTCTGCTTCTTCATCTGAGATACATTTGTTCAGTTCCTTCAATCTGTCCAGTTCGTTTTTCCTTGGCTTTGCTGCAGCCTTCAAAGAACTAAGTTGCTTTTCTATGTAACTGTACTGTGCATTCAAGCTGTCTGTCTGTTTAGAGATATCTAGAAGTCAATTTAGCTATCATTATGAAAAATACTATAAATCATAGATACGAGGCAAGGAATCTACAGATGTATATTCACCTCCTTCAGATTTTTTGCTAACTCCATTTCCAATTGCGTGGCTGCTTTTTCTGAAGACTGATAACATTTGACAGCATGGGAAATTTTGTGACGTAGATCATTAAGCTGGTCAACTAATTCGGCTAGCTCCTTTTCGGCACTTGCAACAGCTTCTCCCGAAACACTGGCCCGGATAGATGTTCCCATCTTACCACCACGTGGCTTTCCTCCACCACCACTCATAGTACCAGATTTTTCAAAAAGCACCCCATCTAGTGTTACCACACGTCGAAATTCTTTCCCTCCCCCATATGCAATCCTTGTAGCCTGACATTCTCAGGAAAAAGTTACAAACTTTTAAGTTGTAACACACTTGAAAGATATGCCATGACCAAGTTAAAATCACTATCAAAATGTCCAGCTGAACATGGAAAATGTCCGGTCTACTAATTGATTAGAACAATATTATTAAGTTACAGTGCACTTAAAAAACCTAGATAACCGGGTTAATATCTGCACTAAAAAAATGTTCAATAATACACATAGAAAATGTCAGAATTGTTAGATAATATGTTAAGTTTCAAGTATGAAAAACCACTGTAAAGAAAACATTATTTTAAAAAGGCAAATGAAAAAAAATCATGAGAAGAATTCTGAAAATGGGAAGATAGGGCAAATAATAAAATATTGACCTGATCAAGGTCTTTTGCAACAACAGTGTTCCCTAAAGCAGCAAAAAATGCAAGCTTCAGATGCTCATTGTCAACAGTGATCAAATCAAAAAGGCGTGGAACTCCCTCCGGGGTTTTAGTTTTTATTTTCATTTTCTGTAAATGGTCCACCTGTTTCTCCTGAGTCACACAAAAAAATAGGAGTAAGAACCAAATAAGACATGATAGAAAAACACAATTGCAAGGCCAGGGAAGCTTGTGTTAGTTTACAAGTCTCAGAATGCCTCGTCCTATGATTTTTAAGTTCTTTGCAGAAATGACATGATATCTCTCCTAAAGTTATTGCTCGTCCCATGTACAACCAAATCCAAGAATCCAATTCAAGCTTTAGACCATAAATGGTTCACATCAAACATGTCTAGACAATACTTCTGATTCAAACTTAAATCTATCCTCTACGCACATATTCAAAAATCATAGGATTCCAAAATCCAAATAGGCGTTCCTCACCAACTACATTGTGATTTATGAAATCATCCTCTTTCCTGATTCAGTTGAACAAGCATGTAGACATTGACATTTCAAGTAAAAGAGATTGATATTCCTGTTCAGAGCCAAATATTCAAAATTATAATGTCTGTAATTAGATTCCTAAATCTTTTTTTAAAATCCTGTGATGTTCAACAGCCACATTGCTAAAATTTAAGAAGCACTGTGTAATAGGGGCTATCAGCAATTCCTGTATTAAATCCTGAAAACTACCTGTGAACAGGAAACTAAAAGAAGATATCAGTTTCTCCTCAGGAAGATTGAAAAACATAGAACGATAGCTGCAGGTTTTGATACCATATTGTTATTTGCCAAGGCCAAAATTGTGTTAATCACAATTTTGTATATTTGAGCAAAAAAAAATGTTGCTTCAACATGATGATCAATTAGAATGGAATTTCTGATAACATGAATGTCAAAAGGCTGATGAAATAAAGAACGAAACAGATCTTAATTTAAGTGAAACCAAGGAAGATATATGCAAACATTTAAATGGATGGTTGCATAACAAAAGCAATCGGTACATGATGAATGAAATATGATGTTCAAAGGGCGACATAGTAACAATACCAGTATCATGAAGGTCCCAACCCCAAGATTCTTCCTTCGAAGCAGCTCAACACATGCCTGTGCTGCTGCAGTAGTTTCCACTACAATGTAATCAAGCCCATGGCAGGCCGTTGACACAGCAACATCATATTTTGCTGCAGTTAAAGAATAACAATATATGAGAAACACCATTTAAATTTAACAGAGATTTATGAAAGTTCACAAATATAAAAGTATAGAAATATAGGGCTGAGATAATAAGTTGATGCAGGATGGATCCAACTGCCTATTGTGCTAATGAAACAAATTGAATGTTGTTTCTAGCTAATAGCAAATTCATTATTATAAAAGCTCAAAATTGTTCTCGTACTTAAGTATAATTCAATCTATTCCTTTCTCATCGTTTCGGTCATTGTCATTTAGGCCTTCCTTTACCTCTTCTAACTCAATCAATATCAGTTATTCTCCCTTCTTATAAGTGCACTTGAAAATCTTCATTTAGCATGAGGAGATCACCTGAGCTGCTCTCATTTTATCCTCACTTAGTACTTGCCCCAGCCTTTCAATGAATTTAGTTCTTAATTTGACTACATTAGAATATAGAGTTACATCTTGACTGGTCGAGCAAAAAAATTAGTGTTCCATCCTAAAGAGTTACTTAGAACTTTTTTTATTAATTAAAGCATTGAGACCATCTGCAATCTGAGCATTCACCATGTATAGTTTGACGTCCTCGAACCAAATAGAAAAGTTAAGGTTAAATTTGAATCTCATTTAAACAAATTGCATCTTTGCTGAAAAAACAAAAAGATACTAAGACCGTAAGACGTGATTTAAATGCTCTATTTAATTTGATGCATATTGCCGGTTTGATTGTTCCCATTATCCCTTCTTCTTTTTTGCTTTGGCTTGTCTTCCTGACAAGCTTTGTTTTGGTATTTTTCTCTGCTTTATTAATAAAATTTTCTTGATTATCACTCAAAAAAAAGCATATTACCAAGGACAACCAAGAGATTGAGTTCACGCAAGCATCTACACAATGACTTGGGAAATTAAGGGCTAAATCTTTTGATACCGTAGTATGACTTATATCAAGGCCAAACGTTTAAGATGCTTCACAATAAAAAGGACAACTACAGTAAAACAATGACTCAAAAAAACCCACACTATGAATCTAGAAGTTGATATAAGAAATCAATATATAGTAATGCTATGTGGATGCATGATGCATCTAAAAGTGGCAGCAGGAAGGAATGTTTACTACCATCAATTGCACCCAAGTCCCCCAGGCGACCATATATTCCATCAATTTCCTTGGATTCTTTAGCTTGCAGAACTGCCTTTAAAACAGATCCCTGACTTTTTTCAGCATCCAGAACTGAGAGAAGTTCTGTGACTTTCTGTCTAGCTACTTGTTCTAAAGGAATAAGCATCTCTTGCTGCTTTATGCATTCCTGTAAACAGTGAGGTAGACCTTTTAGCATTCAAAACAAAAAGTGACTATGCAAATAGTCTCTATAAGACATGATCTAATACTTGCATGTTCCAATTCACGTGCTTTGGAAGCCTCAAATTTGTGCTTCTGCAAGTCATTCTGAATATTTGTTATAGCTGCATTCTTAGCTTTGATCTTATCGTTGATATCATCCATCTGAGATTGGGCATTCTCGAAAGCTTTATGACCAGCATCGTGCTAAAGAGGTGTGATAAAAAAAATTAGCTTAAAAATATAAATAATCAGCATCAAGGTCTAACAAGAAAAGGATGCATACGATAATAGAGGATGTTAATAGCATTTAGTAGCAACTAAATTATTTACAGAAGAATACAGTATAAGAAACATTCTTCTTTTGATGAACTTCTAGAGTATTCAAACAATCAAATGAAGAAAAAGCCCACCTTTTCTATCAAAATCTTGCTTTCAGTGAATGCCACGTCGAGTTTTCCTTTATGTACAATTCGTTGCTTTTCCCATGGTTCTAGTTCTGATCGTACATCTGCAAGCTCCGAGTGATATCTCTCTGTTTCATCTGTTTTTTTTTTCGTTTTCCACCGGTTAAAAAGGAAGATGTAATGAGATGGAACTATATGAAAAAGTGACAACCAGAATGGAAACAAAATATGCTATATATTCTTTCTTCACAACAAAATAACTCTCTAAGAGATTACCTAGGAGGCTAAAACCAAGTTTCGAAGATTTCCTTCATATGATGGCATAGTTTTAAAAAAATGCGATGCCTAGTGAATAAATATCAAAATAAACTTGAACCTAAATAGACTATATCCTACATTAAGAAGTTGCACCATAAAATGCAGACATAACAACTATGAGAATTAAACAAAAGAATTATTAAAACAACTATAAATGTACTTTTTTATCCATTTTTAAGCTTCTCATAAACAACTTTGACAGCTTATGAAGTTGTAATTCTCTCTTTTACAATTTTACACTCAAGAAAAACAATTTCTATGCCATAGGTTGTAATTTCCTAAGCCCCTTACCTGAGAGTTATCTTGTCCCTTCATCATCGAGTTTATTCTTAAGTGTATGTGAATTTAGAAATCAGCTTTATGATTATTTTTACGGCTTTACCATAATAGATTGAAATTATGATAAGAAACTGAAAATGTGGTGATAATAATAGAATAATAAGGTAGCAACAAGTTACAAGAAAATCTGGTTGAAGTAACTGTTGAGCTATAAGCCTATAACACAATAAGAATATCCATTGATTACTACCTTTGGAGCTCTCTTTAATTTCCTCTAAAAAAATTTCTTCATCCATTACAAGTTGTTGAAGTTTAGGTATCTCTTCCTCAAGTTTCGAAATCATAATAGTTGATTGCTCACTCTCCTTTAGAATTTCTTCAACTTTAGATGAATCCTGCAGCATAATAATAAATAAAATGTACCCATGAGTATGAAAAAGGTACATAAATATCAGCCTGCATACTTTGTCAAACTTATCCGCTAATTTTTTGATCTTTTGCTTCAAGTGCTTTAAATCTTCATGATACTTTACATCCTGTCTCTCAAACTCCTTAAACTGATCTTTACAATTCCTGAGTTCATTGTCAAGTTCCTGAAAAGCACATTCTTCAAGACATTAATTTATGAATGGTCATCTCATAAAATTCTTAACAGAACATCAAGAATATATGTTCTCAATTTACCCTAATTAACATTGCAAAGACCAAAGTAGTGAGAATCATTTGCTTTATGACTAGACAACTTTAAAGTTTTTTGTATGTTTATGAATTGATCTTCACTTTCCATGTTTGGAGACCTTCATTAGGTATAGTTTAATAATAAAAGTCAAGGTCAGATATTATTCTGTTCCTAATACTCTAGATGAGTTATGTGAGCATTGTAGATTTATGGTGTCATAGTAATTGTTATGCAAGCATGAGCAAGAGAGTAGATTCATTTTGGTACTACAGTTTGTAAGTTACACCAGGAAACAAGTGCAGCCAGGTGAATGTTTAAAGAAAGATTTAGTGGATTACCATCAGAACTTCATTTGATTTCATGTGAAATAATGGCTTATCCTGAAGCTAAAAAAGTTGTCCACCTTGGCAGTGAATGGCAGAACAAACAGAGACAGATTTCACAACTAAATGACACTATCAATGATGCATTTCCACTATGTGATGTTAGCAACATCATTCTCCAATAAGCTTTATTCAAAGTAATATATATTTTAGATTATACATGTTTAAGTCTTCACCACTTATAACTATATAGTATTAGGCTTCCTCCACCCCTTCTATTGCCAACATGACTTAAGCCACCTTAGAGCTGCATCGGTAGTTCTTCTGTATACATGGTTCTTATTTATGCTGAACTGAACGTCTGGGCCTTTTCCCAAATGTATTTTTTAGGTTCCACATGAAGTCAAGTGTTATTACATGTTACAAAACCTATGGCAACATCACAGGGATGGAAGAAATTACCTCCTGTCTTTTCAAATATTTGTTGTGAACGATCTCTAGGTCTTTCAATGTTTTGGAATTCTCCTGAATCTTCTCCCTGAAATTGAGAGATCAAAATTAAACTGCATTGCCCTAAGAGTATCTAGTGAATAAGCTTTCTTTGTACAAGATCTGACTTTTCATTCTTGAGGCTCTCTTCCAAGTTAGATGCATTGCTCCTCAATTCACTAGCATGAGAATTAGCATCTTCGGAAGCTAACTTTATCGCTTTCTCCTTCCATCTTAACAGAGTCAACTCCTTCAGCATATAAGCTTCTGCTTCATTCTTGACATTCTGCCAGACATGGTAAATAGATATTAACCTACAGAAAATGGAAACAAAAAACCACAAGTGAAAGCTTAACTACCTCTAAACCATCTCTTTCTTTCTCAGCTAGCTTTACCATTTGAACAACACCTGATCTTTTCTCATTAAGGGTTTCAAGCCTACAAAGATAACACAACACATAATTTAGCGAAAAGCATGAGAAATATTGCCTGATGATTTGTATTCCAAAAATAAACACATAACTATAACCTGCAATGATTGCTAAAATGTACAAATTTGATAAAGAAAAAAAAATGTGGAAAAGGCATATTATTGGTTTCAGAAGCATTTTACCTACTAAGATATGTTTTAACTCTGCAAAAAGAACACCAAACATACTACTGTTAACACCAACCCCACAGTCAGATTAAGGCACAGTTGATGTTATTGTATACAACTGAAAAGGCATCATTGGTGCTTTGTAGCCTTAGTTCATTGTTAAAGGCCCAGTACCAATAGATGTTCGCCTATGACTTGTGAGAGCAGGAAGCATATGCAGTACTTGAAGAAGAAACATTGGATGAAAATCAAAGAGACGGCCTATAGAATTACAGTTGTTTACAATATGAGGATGTCAAAAAAAACAATATGAGGATGTCAAGTTAATATCAATGAGCTTAATCATACACTAAAGTGTGGTTAATGGTTGATTACAGTTTACTTCTGGAGGTCATTTGTCTGTTATTAAGAATTACAGTGACACCACCAGCCCATGGACTTTCTAGAACATGAAGTGTTGATGCCAACTTCTGAACAACTAACAGGGTGATAGCACATTGTATCAGTGACTTGACCCACTCGGCAAAAGGAAGTTAGCTAGTCCCCCTGTAAATATTACCTGTGAAGAAAGAAGTGTTAACATAGTAATGAAAATTGTTTGACTTGATGAGTTGCCATGAATGACACATAAGCTTGTAGTTTATATTCTGTTCATGATGTTAGGCATGTCACAGAAAATTTTGTGTAGCAATAACATTCCTTGTGTATGCATATCCTGCATTCTGTTACTTCTGTACTTGTGTTGTAAATTCCACAAGTAATCTTTGTGTACCTATGTACCCATCTTGGGTACGGAGTAAGATAATGTAATGCCTAAAGGTTCTCTTTCTTCAATCTGAAAGGCTAATTATGAGTATTAAACACTTGGGAAAAGTTCAGCAAGTAGAAATAATTATGAAGTGAAAAAGAGAGAACTCACTGTTTATTCGATTCTTCTATTTTTTCTACGTATTGGTTTGTCCCAATGATGTCCTCAAGGTACTCCAAGAATCCCTCATCATGAGGTCCTTGAGCTTTTGGCTTCATTAGTGATATTTGCTCTACCTCACCCTGAGTACAAAGGCATGATAGAAGGTTAAATGGTGAACCAAATGTGATACTACACGTATTTTATTTCAAGATGAATAGATTTTTTTTTTCTACTCACCTGCAATATCAGAAACCGGTTGTTATCCAAGTCTACTCCTTTCCCCTTCAATTTTTTAGTAACCTCGGTGAAATTACTCCCCTTATCATTTATGTAGTATCGTGATGAGTTGTCACGGAAAGCAACTCTAGTGATCGTAAAATCGCTGCCTTTGATCACTTCATAGGTTCCATCATCCTGAACTCAGGAGATAGCAATCAACAAGTCAAATGCATGCACAAGCCACCATCCTCTGCCGTTGAGCCACAAGTATTGCCCAGCTTATTCCAGTGATAAAGAAAAAAAACCTTGTTGGACAATTTCTATCTCCATATTGCATTCTTTCAATTATATTCTGGTGATGTATATCACAAGCGACCTAAGTAACTAAAAATGACAAAGACAACTTGATCATACCAGATCAGTGATCTCCTGGAAATGAACGGAAACTTCTGCCTTCTCTAAATTCTGATGATTGATGGAATTATGGATCAGCTCTGAGACTTTATTCAAACGCATCTTCGTTGTTGCATCACAGAGCAAATTTAAACATGAAATGAAGGTCAGCCCATGAATCCCTTGGCTGAAACCACCAGTTGCTCCAAAATCTTCTGGTGGCATAAAACCAAACTAAACAATAGTAAATGGTGGTAGGATTAGTTTACCTGCTTGGCTCTTTTCCCAAATACAAAGAGCATAGCGTCGATCACATTGCTTTTGCCACTCCCATTAGGCCCAACAACAGCTGTAAAGCTCTGTTCAACAAATATTAATTTTCAACCAATGAACACAGATAGTTTTCAATGTCATTTCAGTAATCCATTTTTTTTATATAAAATTTGGGGGGTTTTATATCCATGGACCTGGTTTTTTAAGAATACATGAGATTTCAACACATTGGAGCAGCTAAGTAAACATGTGATTCAAGGAAACAGTTTCTCTTTTCACCAAAATTTATTCTTTTCATCATGATCCCTTTCTAACAGTAGAATGACAGTAGAAAGGATTTGGAACAGAGAGATTTGGTAGAGGAATGAGATTTCAACATTTTTGCACAACCCCTAAAAACATGTGATCCAGATAAAAATCCTCCCTTCTCGTCGAAATTTTGTTTCTTTCCACCATATTGCTCTCCTGACGGCAGATTTCGAAAAGAAAGCGTTTGGACCAGATACACTTACAAAACGGACGAAATTTCTACAGGTCAGCACCGCTAAGCCAACATGAATTTCAACTTTCAAGCAAGAATATACACTTCTCCCTCAAAAAAAATTCTCTTTTCACTCCTTGCACGTCCTCCCATTAGATTTTTAACAAAAAAAAAAAGTTCCAAACTAAACAATTCCAGATTCAAACAAGAGAGACGAACAAACAAGTCCATACCTTGTGGAAGGGCCCAACCCGCTGCTCTCCAGCGTAGGACTTGAAGTTCCTCATGACCATTTCCTTGATGAACAACCTCGGCTTGCTCTTGGGCGGCGGCGTCACCTCTCTTCCGCTCTTGGTCTCAATCTCCTGTCCCATTGTAACCGCCTCCGGCAGCGAGGACGCCGGAAGAGTACACAGCACCGGGTATCGAGAGGAAACGGGCCGCAAAAGGGCAGTTCGCGGTGGTTTTCTGCCGCTTCCTCCGCTATCGCCCACCTGAGGAAAAAGGGGAGGGGAGGAGGATTGGGGAGAGCGGGATTTCAGAATGGAAGTTTTGGGGTTTTCGGGCGGGAAAATGATGAAAATGGAAATGAAATGACGGCTCTAAGGAAACTAATTGGGCCTCAAAACAGGATTGGGCCGTGGGCTTCAAGTGTATGGGGCATGTTTTAGACTCCTTCAGGATGTATCTGAGAAGACTGATTGAAGAAGTCAACTTTTGACAATAATTATAGAAGTCAACTTCTTTAGAAAAGGGTAGAATGTTGTTTGACAAAATAATAATCCTTTCTGGTTTATGATAAGGGTAGATTATGATTTAATATTTTTGTGTCAAAAGATAAAAATACCCATTAACTCATGGTTTATCCTTTCCTTTCTATTTGCACGCCTCTTTCTCTCTTTCGTACTTCCTTCCACCAAATGTCCTCTCTCTCCCTCCTCAGATCTATCCCTAACCCTCTCCTTACATCCTCTCTCTCTCTCTCCTGCCTCCTACCAATAATAACCTACATGTCCTCTCTCTCTCTCTTTCAATCTGTTCTTCCCTCTCCCCCCTACACACCTTCTCTCTCACCCCTTCGTCTGCCAACAACAATCCCACACATCTTCTCTCTCTCTCTCTCTCTCTCTCTCATCCATCAACATCTCTCAATGTTAGAGCAACATCGTCATCATGACCCACCACCCTTATCTCCTCTTGACGAGTCCTACCAATTATGATATTATCGGATCCATCATTTGTCACTTGATCAATAACAACGTTCAAGGACAACTGATGAAGTGACCTAACAATATTTAAATAAGAACCTTTAGTGCAAATTACTTCTTCTTCTTTTTGAAAGACAATATAACATTATATTTTTTAGGTAAGTAGTCACTTATTTCCAATGCAACATCATCAAAATTCTCACATGGCATCGTAAAGATGTTACGAAACCCCTTGTGAATAATATAGATATCTATTAATTAATTAGTAATATTAATTTAATTTCAGTAATGCTATCATTTTGCATACCTCATGATTTCAATATTTAAATAATTGTTAATTCATTTCTTTGTGATATAGTTTTGCATTGAGAACTAAAAAAGGTTACAATATTGATATATCACCTTATATATCAGCTGCTACCTTATTACTGTTGTAGAGAATTGATGAGATAATTGATATCAAAGACGTATTAGAATCCTAATCATCAATTTTTATAATTGTATAAGTAAATACATTATCAATTATAGAGTTAATGTTATTATGGAACAACATATTCTATCTTATAAGTCTATTATTGTAATGTATAAGAGGAACAATTGTAGATTCTTCAAATGAGACAATGATGAAGAATAATTTCAAATATAAATCAAATTTTAAGATAATGAAGAAACAATTGTATAAATTGATACAGAAAAAAAAATGATAGATATTAATGATTACGATCCAGAACTACTTAAAAAACTTCAACTTGTGTAGTTCAATGACTCATTCGATGATGAATATGACTATTAATTTTTATGTCACTTGAAATTATTATATTGTAATAAAAAAGTTAACTCTATACTTTATGGTGAATTCCAATAGACTTGTGTATTACTTCTATGAAGTTATGCAAGATGAACTATTATTCTATACTTTAAAGTGACTGTTATTCTTGAAGCTAGAGAACAAGGAACCAAAAGGTTCCAAACATCCAATGAATCACATATGAATGGATTCCAAAATAACACAAATCACAATGAAATATATCAACGGGCTTATATGAAGATGGTCCCTTCAAAAGCATGAAAGGAGGAGGAATGTGTGATTGTAATCCAAGAGGCAAAAGGGCAGCGAAGATCCTGACACAAACAGTAATTTTCTTACCAACACTGTAAAAAAAGAGAGGTGTTTCTCCTACCAACACTAGAGAAGGTCCATTTCACTTGCCATGCTAACAAAGATAACCAGCAATTGCAAAAGAGAAGATTTCACATTGATAGAACATTCACAGATAACCATGATTTCACAGGAACAAGTTTAGATAAATGCAACAAGACACGTCAATTTAGATGTCACATTCATGTAATTCAACAACTGGCATTATCTAAAAGTTAAGGTTTTCGA